>PVIC010015034.1:0-12387 GCA_004025085.1 Thryonomys swinderianus
CCTCCTCTAGTATTTCCTACATTGTTTCATATTCTGTACACCAAAACCAGGGCAATCATATTAAAGCAACTTTAATTTTTGACACTTATTTGTATCCTAAATAAAGACCAGTTTCCCTTGCTTGGCTTATTAGATCTGTTGTCGTTTGGCCTCTTCAGCCTTCTGAACTCAGTCTTTGCCTTTGCCTCTGGATATGTTTAATTCCAACCAACCTGAACTTTTAGTAAATCTACATGCTTACCATGTTTACTTCCTCTTGTGAGTCCTTGCTCTTCTGGTGTATGTTTCAGATTCTCAGCCTCCATGTCTGCCTGTGAAAAGCTTTTGCATCCTGTAAGCTTCATTTTAAACCTCCTTCTTGGTGGTCGTCTTTCTAGTGTGTAACAATGAGCATAGTTATGGTAGGACCATGTCAGGTTGCATTTTTCTGATTATTAGTGAAGTTGAATTTGCCTTTTTTCCCTGCTTGCCTAGCTGGAACTCTTTGTAGTTCTCTTACAGCGTTTGCTGTGGTCTGTGTTTTGGTAGTTATGTATGTGTTCTAGTTCCCCAGGGTATCTCAGTATGTTTTATTTTCCTCTTGATGCTGCACCTGCTGTTGTCATTACTACTATAGCTTTGTATCTGCTAAACATTTCTCAGTTTTCAAAGAACTTTTGTGTCCTTTAAAGTTCCCTTGTCTGTCTTGAAAAGCAAGATAGTCAGTTAGCCTCTCCCTGACCTTCCCCCAAGTGAAGCACAGAAAATATTCTTGACTCTCCTTCTGTGTGGTAGCTCTCTAGCATATGGAAACTATTCTTATTTTTCTTCCATGTCTTACTTTCATCCATGCTAAGTTTTGGTTTTCTCTTTTTTTATGAACACTAGTTCATTTAGGTTCCAAGTACCTTACTGGCTTTGTCAATGCCTTGTCTCAAAGAACAGCATCCAGATTGAAGACTTGAAAAAGTTCAGAGTTGACCCCAGAGAATTTAAGTATTATTGCTGCCATTATGCTGAAAATTTACATTTTAAAGCAAAATCCATAGCTTTGATAGAATTTTTAGTATTATATACATAGTTCTAGCAGGATAATGTTGTTGCCAGTCTAGTACTTTCCAGGTCTTCAGAAGCTTCAGAGTGGACATGCAGTCTCAGGCATGCCTTTTGTGTGATACTTCCTGACATTTATAGAACTCTTACAGGATTTTGTGCATGCATGTCTTTACTTTTTTTCTTTTCTTTTTTAAATAAAAAATAATATTGAATTATTCAACCCTATTCTAAGAACTGGGTTGCAGTAATGAACAAAATTGGAACTTATGGTGTAGTTTGGAAAGAAAGGCAGTCAGTGGTATGACAGTTGGTGGTATATGCCATAGACAGCAACACAAATTAGGTTTTGTAAATATCCTAATCAGCTTTTTTTAGTATTAAATATTTTGCACATCATCTTTGGTTTATTACTAAAACATGGGAATTGTCTCATATACCACTTTATTTCCCAGTATATCTTTTTTTTTTTTTTTTTTTTTTTGAGACAGGTTCTCGCTTTGTAGTTCAGGCTGGCCCTGAACTCACTATGTAGCCCAGGCAAGCCTGGAACTGTCTCTGCCTCCCCAGGGCTGGGATTACAGGTGTGAGCCACCATTCCTGGCACTGTGGTATGTGGTCTTGATTGCCGGTGGGCGTGAGTCACCACGCCCAGCATTATATGTGCTTACCAGGGATAGAACTCAGGACCTTGCGCTTGCGAGGCAGGTGCTGGAATCACTTAGCTAACTCTCCGGCCCCTTCCCAGTATATCTTGAATGAAGTGGGGGTTCAAACATTTGTTCAGTGATGGAATCACTTTCCTTATCTCTGAAACAGTACTTATAGACTTGATAGTTATTAGTAACTTATCTTGTTTTCATAGTTCACTGTTATAAATCTTGTTACATCAGCAAAACTATAATCTGTAGAATTTACTTTATATTTACTTTGATCCCTGATACAGCATGAAGCACATTTTTTTTCTTTTTTTTTTGAGACAGGGTCTCGCTTTGTAGTTCAGACTGGCCTTGAGCTCACTGTGTAGCCCAGGCAAGCCATGAACTCAGCAATCCTCCTGCCTCTGCCTCTGAGTGCTGGGATTACAGGCGTGAGCCACCATGCCCGGCGATGAAGCACATTTTGGCATATCATGATTCTTAGGCATCACCTGATGTAAGAAATCTGTTAGGCTGGATAAATTCCATATTTATAACTGGAATCAATTATTTTGGGATTTGTATTTCTTTCCTCTTATAATAATGTATCCTGTGATGTTTAGTGTGTTTTCTCATTTTGAAAGTCTGGTCTCTTTGCTTTCCTGTTCCTATCAGTAATCCTGGCAGTGTAATGTATATTACTAATTTAAGCTGTTTTTCCTCTTTCAGGTTGAGCAATGTTTAAAACGTTTGAAAAACATGAATTTGGAGGGCTTGATTGAAGACCTGGTTGAGTTGTTTTTTTCCAAGTAGGTGGATCACTGGTTTGAAATGTGATGGGGATCAGGAAACTGATGTCCTGTTGTGATCTCCCTTCGGTTCTTTACTCTTTGATTTTTGGGATATAACCAGTCATATCTTAGCAGTATAAATTTTGTGTCAATAAGGGGCACGTGGTGTTTATAGTAGTAAATCTACCTCTGTGGGTGTGCAGGAATGACCAACATGACATTGAAATCTCTGTCACAGTGGGTTATATTGAAACACCAGTGGGTTATTACCAAGCAAGTTTTCACTTACAACTGCTAGAGAAATGCTTGGTATTTAAAAGTGAGTAATGTACTTTTCTATTTTTGTCTAGTGAAAATCCAACTGTAGCTACCAAAGCATGTGTTATTCCCAGCCAACCAGTGGTGGAGTTGGTGTTGATGAAGGTTTTGGGAGCCTGTAAGTTGTTACTCCGCTTGTTGGATTGCTGTTGCAAGGCATTTCTGTATCCTTGAATACACTCAAATACCTTCTTGTGAGTGGGAATTGGATATATTTGGCCGAATTTCTGTTTGTATAAGTGTTCTAATTTGAAAGGATTCTTAAAATTTAATCTTGGTCTCCTTTTTCCTATTAAATGCTGCATATGGCCTTTGTCAAGGACATCCTGTTTCTTTGTAGAATGTATTATTCAAGAATGCTGACAGGTATAAATTCTTAATCTTTGAAACTAAATTTAATAATCTCTAGCAGGGTGTATATATTTTTAAGTTTACATTCTGGAGTAGATTTATTTATTTTTAAAAAATTTTTTTAGACAGGGTCTTGGTTTATAGTTTAGGCTGACCCTGAGCTACTATGTAGCCCAGGCAAGCCTTGAACTCAGCAATTCTCCTGCCTCTGCTTCCTGAGTGCTTGGATTAGAGGCATGAGCCACTGTGTCCAGCATTGTGGTGTGTGGTACTGATTGCTGGTGGATGTGAGTCACCACACCTGGTATTGTATGTGGTTACCAGGGATCGAACCAGGGACCTTGCGCTTGCTGGCCAAGTGCTGGAACTACTGAGCTAAATTCCCAGCCCTGCAGTGGATTTTTTTTTTTTTTGAGACAGGGTCTCGCTTTGTAGTTCAGGCTGGCCCTGAGCTCACCATGTAGCCCAGGCAAGCCTCGAACTCAGCAATCCTCCTGCCTCTGCCTCCTGAGTGCTGGGATTACAGGCATGAGCCACCATGCCCGGCTACAGTGGATTTTTTAAAAACATCACTGAGGTTTGAACACTGAGCCACATCCCTGGACCTTTAAAAAAAAATTTTTTTTTGAGATCGTTCTTGCTAAGTTGCCTAGGTTAGGCTGAGATTTGAGATCCTTCTCAGATTCCTGGAGAGTAGAGCATATGCTACCACATCCAGCTAGCAGAACATGTTTTAAGGCTTTAATGCCTTTAAGAGATTCATTTTACCTCCAGTTTTTTTGTTCTCTCATAATTATATTTGCAAAATCCAATTACTTTGTTTTTTTTCTTTTTTGAGACAGGGTCTTGCTTTGTAGTTCAAGCTGGCCCTGAGCTCAGTATGTAGCCCAGGCAAGCCTCAAACTCAGCAATCCTGCCTCTGCCTCCCAAGTGTACTTTGGTTTTGTTTTGTTACCTTAAATTGATTCTACAGTTTGACTGTGAAACACCTAGGATTACAAGAGTTCATTATTTTAAACCTTGTCATGATTGGGCTGGTGAGCAGATTACGGTATGTATATACTTATGATATCTTCCATTTGTTTTTCATTTCTGTACCTCAGCCTGGCTTTCTTATTAGTATTTCATGTAGTTTGATGTCATATGTTGATGGTGTGGGTGTTCTCTTTCTTCATCTTACCAGTTTACTTTTGGTAGATTGGGAAAGCAAGTGCTAGTGATTATGACAAAGGACTAGGCTTCCTATCTGAAGCCTGTGAGATTGACCTAACATTAAGTGGGTAAATAAGTGAATTCCTAGGATATTGGGACTAGAATAATAAAACTTATTGGCAGTAATTATATTGTGATGTGCTATTTAAATGATTCCTGCCTGTCTATACTTGATTCTTTCTACTATTTAGTTTCTGCTTTATAATGGCAATGAAAAATACAGTTTGACCTTCCCTACGCATTCTAGACTTTTCTCCCACTGAAACACCACATTTTTTGTGTTGGCTAATTAGACTCATAATGGAATCATTAGCTCTAACTTGAATATAATACAGCTGAAAGAAAGAAAATGTCTTCAGTGATTGAAAGCCTTGCTTTAATGGCTTAACCTGATGATTTTACATGTTTTTAATATTGTTTTTTTAATCCTTATTCTTAGAAGTAGTAACATTTAAATCACCAATAATTATTTTATAATATTTAACTTGTTATTCTTTTTTTTGTAGTGAAAAGAGATTTAATTTTTGCTGAGTACAGTAATGATGTATGCTTATCTTAAGGAATTGACAAATAACTAAATGTTAACCTGAAATTTATCTGAAATCTCATCCCCAGATCAGTGGTGGCAAACCTATGGCACGTGTGTTGTTTGTCTTTTAAGATAAAAGATGTTAATATATGAGTTGTTTTTTTCTATACTAAAACTTCAGTATTTAGGTTGAATTGCAGTGTTGGCATTTTGAGATAGGTAGGTTTTGGGTTGTAGTTGGGGAACTCATCTCTGAAAGGTTCACTATCACTGATCTAGATAACACTACCCACAGGATTTTTATGTGCACCCTTTTACACATCTCCAGCTAGTTTGTTTTTGAGTAACATTTTGTGCTTGGATTTTTCTGTTTGGTTTGGATTAATTTCACTAAGAAATGTACAGTTTTTCCTTATTACAGCAGCAGAGCTTCACAGCTATATATTTTCAGTTTTGAATCTTGCATTTGTTATGTATTGTGAAAATTATTACTGGACAATTTATAAATCCCTTTTTTATTTCCAGAGTTCTCTATAAAGATGTTTTAAGAAGGTTGATTTCTTTGTATGAGCCATTGTTTGGATTGCTTCAAGAGGTCTGCAGGATTCAACCTATGCCTTACTTCAAAGATTATACCTTTCCTTCTGATATTACCGAATTTCTAGGACAGCCTTATTTTGAAAGCTTTAAGAAAAAAAAGCCTACAGCTTTTTCAGCTAAAGGAGTAACTACGATGCTAAATAAATTATTTTTAAAAAAACGATCACAAGGCTCCAGTGAAGACACTTTCTTTAGAGTTTCTCATAAGGCTAACCAAATGAAGATCATTGTGCAGAATAATGTGGATCTTGGACAGCCAGTAAAGAATAAGAGAGTCCTCAAAGGTAATTTGCTTTGATATAGCACATACTCTTAACAAAACCCTTTGAAAGTATTCATTGTATAGAAAGAAATTCAATTTTTCTTCTTAGTGTTGACTCATACTGATTATTTTTAGAAAGGCATGATTGCCTGTGTTTTCTTGAGCTTGAGCACTTAAAGTTCTTTATCTCGTTCCTTTCTAGTTTTTTACTTGCTTCATTTCCTCTATTTCTTTTGTGGTAATCCTGTAAAACAGTCAACTCACTTAAAAGTTTGTTGGTGATTTGAAAATAGTATGCCTGAGATTTTTCTGTGATTTTCCTCTTCACAGAACAGTCATCAGGATTTGATGTGAGAGCTTTCTGTGAACAGCTGAAACACAAAGCTATTCAGGTTAGTTTGGCTAAATTTAATGATCTTGTGATTTAATGATCTTGTGATTTCTGCTGGTGTTACTTATGAAGGGAAAGATTGAATCTGGCTTCTCTTTTATATTCCCAATTAAGCTTGGTTGGTGTCTTTTTAGTTCTCAGTGTGTGATTGCCCCCCTCCCCTCTCTTGCTATTCCCTTCCCTCCTGTCTCTTCCCCTTTTGTGTGTGTGTGATACTAAGGATTCAATCCAGGGAATATTGAGCTATATTCCCAGCCTTACTTATTTAGACAGAGTCTTGCTGGGTTGTCCAAGTTGGCCTTGAACTTGTAATCCTCCTGCATCAGCCTCTGGAGCACTGAGGTTACAGGATTGTGCCATCATTCCTAGGTCAGTGTGTACTTTTGAACGAATAGTGACAGGGGTTTTTAAAAAATACATCCAGTTAGATGGGCCAAGGATTTAGCTCAGTGGTACCATGTCTACTTTGCAAGCACAAGGGCTCAAGTTCGATCCCTAGTACCACCATAAAAACCCAAAACAGAAGCAAAACTGCATCCAGTTAACTGAGCTCCTAAAAGGACTTCAGGGATCTTATAGTAAGAGTTTCTCTAGAATTTTAAAGTGACCATAAGCTCCCTCATCAGTGTGGATTGTACTGCAGTTAAGAGTTCAGGATTTGCAGGTGGACAGATGGTTTGAATCTGGCTCTGGTTTGTACAGCTGTGTGACCTTTGATTTGACCTTTACATCTCTATTTTGTAAACACAGAATATACCTTAAGATACTGGATGTATTTTGGTTTAGTTGTATAAAGTGTTCAACTGAGTCTGGCGTCTACAGTTAACTTTTAATTGGTATTACATGTTATTAGCAACTGTCAGCATTTTTATTATCTTCTTTTGTCGTGAGACTTCTATTTTCTTAATGAGGCTTAACCTTGAACACGTCTTCTATTTGGTGCTTGTATATTCTGTTTGTTCACTTGCAATGAAAAAGTAAGTCAGTATTACTTGTTTATCATCCAAACACAACTTGACTTTTGTCTTCACAAAATGTCTGGCTTCCTTTGGGGAGTAGTTGTTCACTCTATTTAAGAATTGTTGGGCTGGAGATTTAGCTCAGTGGTTCCAGTGCCTGTTTAGCAAGCACAAGGTCCCTGGTTCGATTCTCGGCAACCACATACAATACCAAGTGTGTTGGCTCACTGGCAGGTGTGATTGCCCACTGGCAATCAGTAATACATACCACAAATGCTGGGCCTGGTGGCTCAAGCCTGTAATCCAGCGCTTGGGAGGTAGAGGCAGGATGATTGCTGAGTTCGAGGCTTGCCTGAACTACATTGTGAGCTCAGGGTCAGCCAGAACTACAAAACGAGACCCTGTCTCAAAAAAAAAAAAAAAAAAAAGGACTCTTAATCATTCCTAATAGGTATTCCTTTTTTGATTTTTTTTTTTTTTAAACAGGGTATTGCTTTGTAGTTCAGGCTGGCCCTCAGCTCACTATGTAGCCCAGGCAAGCCTTGAACTCAGCAATACCCCTGCCTCTGCCTCCCAAGCACTGGGATTACAGGCATGAGCCACAAGGCCCAGCATCTGTGATATGTGGTATTGATGGCTGGTGGGCATGAGTCCCCATGCCCAACATTGTATGTGGTTACCAGGATTGAACTCAGGGCCTTGCACTTGTGAGGCAGGCACTGGAACCACTGATCTAAATCTCTGGCCCTCTTTCTTGATTTTTTTATACACTCTAGCCTGCATCTAATTCTGCCCAATTCATGAGCTCAGAGGGAGGAGTGATAGGAATAGTTAATATTATCTGTGCCTGACAGTGATGCTCTGTACGGGTTAATTAATATAATCCTCAGAAAAGCCCTATGAGGTAAATGCTTTCATTCATTTTCACATTTCATTTTAGAAACTTGTGGCATAGAAAGACCGATAAGCTTATACAAGCCACACAATGCAAGCCATTTGGTTTCAATCTGTATTCTTTACCATTACACCAGCCTTGAAAGTAGGTTTTCACTTCTGTGTCTTAGGGAGAACCATGGTGGTTTGTATACCTTGAAACTGGTTTTGAAGATGGTTGATCAGTGTCTCTTATTCAAGGGTAATCACTACAGTTTTTTTAGCAATTGGCACTAGTATGCTCAGTTTGCTTTTAGGAGAAACTTCTTTCACTGGTCACCAAGTAAAACTTGATTTGCTTCTGTAAATTTCCATTGGGTGTGAGAAATTTGCAAAGAAGATAAACTGCTTGGAGAATAGAAGCTGACTTGGTAGGTGACATATTTTCATAAAGAAATAGTAAGAGTAAAATCCAAGCTTGATACAGAAAAAAGATTGAAAAAGGTGCTTGTTAAAAATAGTTTAGTAAATTGGAAGTGCTTGTTTCATAAATGTTAACTGTGATAGGCTTACTCTGCTGAGCCCTGCATACCACCCTTCTTGGTGTCTTTAGCAACATTTATGGCCCATCATTTAGGAGGATTATTCAGAATTGAATAAATTAAAACCAAGTGTGACAGTCCAGTGATATAAAGGACCCACCAATAATTTTTTTCCCACTAGTAGGCTTTGAGCAGTATTTGATCATATGGAGTTTTATCCTTGTGTGTGTTTATATTGACTTTCCTGTATCTATTTAATTTGGAAGCAGATGGGCCTTGTCTTACTTAGTACAGGGTGCAAGAGTCAGGGGAAACCAAATTGTATTACAAACAGTGAATAAAAAGTTTTTTAAGACAAAAGGAAGTGCAATAATTGAAGAAGTCTTCTTTCATTCAGTAAATGAAAAAACTCCCTTTTATAAACTACTGTTTTAAAATTCTGATTGAGTCAAATTTCCTTTTTATTATATTTGTTAGTTTGTGGCAGTCAATATATTATCATACCTCTTCGCATTTCAGGAGACCAGCTTTGAATCTAAACGTTCTCACTGCAAACTGAAGACAAATAAACATTCTTCTCAGAAAGTGATAGGAACTCTCCATGCCAAAAATTTTGTGCAAAGATTCCGCAAGGCCAAGACTTTTATACAACTCTCTGAAGAAATCCAAATGGCAATTGTATGGTGCAGGACCAAAAAACTCAAGGCTCAGGTCACCTTTCTTGGTAACAAACTTCTTAAAAGTAACCGTCTTAAACATGTAGAAGCTCAAGGTTATAGGTAAGTACATTGCACTATATACGAAGATTCTTTAAAAAAGAGATGTGTAGCACACCTCTGGGCACTAAATCAGAGATCAGCTGTAGTTTGACTTGTTTTTATTATGTGGGCAAAGTTAATTCCTGAGAAGAAGAAAGTAAATTTAGGTGAATGGGATGTTCTCATTTATACTCTTTATCATTCCCATTTGTTCATTCAGAAATATTGAGTATCTGTTGTGTGCTACCTTTTCCTGTGATTAAATTTAGATATGTATATGCTTGTGAGCCAGTTCTTCAGGAAGCGTTCCATGAAGTTAGGACACTTCAGGGTTGTATATTTTTATTGAAAAATTAATAGTTGCTAGTGATAGTATTTCATATAGGAATGTAAAGGTCCTTATTTCTTCTTTACAGTAGTGATTTATTTAACTTTTTTATGTGTCCATCAAACAATAGTCTATACATGTAGCATATTTTCTTACTGGTAGGGCTTTATATTAGTTCCAGTGGCTGAAAAACTCTAAAATTTAAATTTTAATAACTATGAAAAGTCCACTTTTTTCAGAAAAAAATTTGGCATACAGTGAAGGTTTTATTATAAATTTTACCTAAGAGCTGTGGAGAAAGGCTGCTGAAAATTCCTAAGAGATGAATTGCTAGAGGTTTTTTTACATAATGATTCCCTAAAGGTCTGTAGCCATCCTAAAGTCTGTTCTAGGGTTGGAAATTTAGGTATTTGTTCAAAGGTAGATGAGGCAAAGGTAATAATGATTAAAAGTCATTGAAGGGGTAAAATTTGTTTATTAAACTATTAGTCTGTACCTTCTAAAATACAGTGGTCTCTCATTATTTTTGTAGTACATTCTACAATGCATTTAATGTCTACAATAACCCTTTGAGGTAGGCAGTATTTCTATTTTACAGATGAGAAAATGGTGGAATTTTTTCAGTGTTTGAACTGGAGACCAAAAACTCAGGTCCTCTTGATTCCTGCTTTTATTCTTTCCATTTCAATTCACGTGTACACACCCACCTAGTCCCCACTTAAAAGTCACTGCTTATAGTATGAGAAGAACAAGGTTCAGAAACAGATTATGTATTGCTTCATTAAAATGGGCCTCCTCAGATTTTTGTTTCACAAAAGGGGAGGGAGGTGAGCAGGGAGTGCAGACCTACATTAATCTTTTAAAATTTCACTCACAAAGTGAGGCAGTTTCAACAAGAGACCAGTGAACCATGTGTTAGTATACCCATTTAAAATACCTAGAACAATCTGTTTGTTTTGAATTTTCTACACATGAAGATGACATATGAATCACACTGTCAGTTAAAAGCTGGCATTTGTCACAAGCCCTGTCTTGTGCTTTATAAACTCCCTCTTCACTAATTTTTTTCCTTGTTTATTCTTCCCACAAGAAGTTGCTTATCAAGATAAGAATTATTACATACTGGCATTTTTTAAAATCTGCGGTATTTCCCCATTTCTACTTCTGTAACATTATAAACAGATTATCAGTTATGAGGGGAGTACTAAAGAATAGAGGTGTTTTAGCTGGGCATGGTCGCTCACACCTGTAATCCCAGCATTTGGGAGGCAGAGGCAGGAGGATTGTCATGAGTTCAAGGCTACCCTGGGCTACACAGTGAGTTCAGGGCTAGCAAACCCTAGAAAGCAAGACTCTTGTCTCAAAAAAAAAAAAAAAAAAAAAAGAAGCATCTGTCTTTAAGTTGTCTGAGGGAAAAATGGAGACACTTCTGCCTTTAATCGAAGAATGCAGATTTACTTTGAAACTCTTTTCTTAATTTTTGTTATGTTCCTAGAATTATACATAGGCATAGGACCAGTAAGTAAATTGTGTATTTTCTGTTAGAAGTTGGCAGAAAATAAGATACAACAGTAATGGAGAAGTCTTTGGGATTTTAACAAACTCTGGTTTTTCTTTTGTCTTTTAGTTTGCAAAAAAAACTGGAATGCATAAAAACATCTATTTGCAACTGCCTTCTTCATAGTTCAGGTATCAAAACTTCAAAGCATCATCAGAGACAAAGAAGATCACAGAATAAATTTTTACTAAGAAAAAGGAAACCACAGAGAAAGCTGCAGTCAGTTCTTTTAAAGGAAATTCAGCAGTTCCCTCAAGAGCCTCTGAAGAGTGCTGAGAATACTAGTACAAAGTGCAGACTCTCACACTGCACTGTTCAGGGAACCGTTCACTGCCCTAACAGTAAGCAGCTGTTGAGTAGGAGACTTTCAAATCATGCCACACAAACTAAGGAGAATCAGATTCATGGAAGTCTTACAGGAAGCAGTGAAAGTCAAACTGATTCATGGACAAAGAGGCAAATAAACGAACAAAATATTCCAGGACCTGTTAAAGAGACAGATGACATTGATGATATTTTTGCTTTAATGGGAGTATAGATGTTCACATGTGAGACTTTTAATGTGGTCTACACTGTACTGTTTTAAGTGAAGCTGCTGAGATCTTGAAATACTGCTTAGTCTTGGAGAGGAGCAACATCCCACGAGAGTTTATTTCAGTTCAGTAAACATTTCAAATAATTTTGTCATTTAATCACCAAGTATTACTTGACTTTGACTATGTATCAGGTATTAAGATAGAAAGTCTGTCATATTGTCTTGGAGGAATAGATGTAATCCCTTAACTGCGCCTGGCAGGTCCCTGAATAATTGAGTAATTTTATAATTTATCAAGGAAATAAGAGTGAGGTAGAGGAGTAGCAGGGAGACATCCCAGAGGGTAACTTTGGCTTCACCTGGCCCACCACAGTAGGTCCACTTCAGAATAGGTGTTTGTAGCTTCTGATCAGTGCTATCAAAGAGACTCAAATTTTGCTACTCATTACATTACCAGAGTGGTTACAATGAGTTTCTCTTAATTTGTTTACCTGATGTCATAGCAGGACATATTTAATGTGTTTCCAAATGATGAAGTATATTTTCAGTGTTCTAACTTAAGCAAATTGTGTAAATACATTTCTCTAATATTAGTTGTATTAATTTTTGTTACATAGACTTACAGGGAATAGTACTCATATATAATGCATCTTTCTTTTCTTTGGCAGTTTTTATTCAGCTCTTTCCCTTTCTGCCTGCTTTTTGTATTT
>PVIC010015034.1:12487-30136 GCA_004025085.1 Thryonomys swinderianus
AGAAACAATTCTGGTCCCAAGTATCTTGGAAAAAGGACAAAAGTAGTATTAGGTGCTCGGGTTATTTAAAACGGCAGCATATATGACCAGTTTTAAAAATCTTGGTCTTTCTACTTCTGACTTACTTGCTCCAAATCCTGTGTTCACCTGAAGATGAATGATTCCAGTGTAAAATGGATGGTATTTCCAATAAATAATTGATTTATTGATTTGGAGACCAACATTTTATGAAGAATAATCTTTCAGTACTCAAATAAGGATTCAAAAGATTACTTACAGGCATACATTTTATTCAATTTACCTATCTGCTTAACAGAAAGCTCTAATATCTTTAATATCTAATATCTTAAATACATAAACATTTTTGAGATAAAAGGCCAATATATAACATGGCAAACCTTTCTCTACATAGTAGTATGTTTTTTTTGTGTGTTTCTGTGTGCTGTTGTCAATTTATTAAAATAGGTAAACCAGCTAGTACCTGTTTACCATGAACAGCATTCAGTTACACACACCCTCCCCCTACCCAAACACAAATTTATCTTGCTTTGGAAAGATGCAGGTCTTAAAGTTGAAGTGATCCTTGTGCAGATTTGAGAAACACAACATTTAAAATAAAACTGAAATTCTTCCAGGTGTTTAATTCCAGTTGGCCCAAAGAATTTTGAAACTTCATCCAAAGTGGGAGCCATTAAGACTTCCTGTTACATTTACTATAAAGCACTTCAACAGATGAATTCCAGAATAGGTTATAGAACTGTGGAAAAAGAAAAAAAAAATTTTCTTAGAAGTAGTACTAGATTTGAATTCATTTACTTTAAAGCTATTTGCAAATTCTTAATGATTCCATGTGTGAAGCAGAGTATTTGTTTCCCCTTTCCACTCTTCCAACTTCTTGTAATACTTTAAAATCTGATTCATAATATCTGATTCATTTTCTTAATGATTCTAAAAATTTACTTCATCTTTTACTGTCTTTCTTCCAGATTTTTATGTCTTAAATTCTTATGAAAAATTCATTTTGATAATTAAGCATTTTTCAGATTTAAAAAAAATCAGTCACTATTGTGACTTTTATTTATCCATGTATCCACTTTTCTAATCATCCAACCATCCATCTGGAATTTGACCACAAAGTCTCTCAGGCATGAATTTACTATAGCTTTATATACAGGTAAAATATATTCTGTGGTATTATAATTTCTTTTTCAATAAGTTCAGCATTTTAGACTTTTTTGGTCAAAGCCAAAGTACAAATCAAATGAAAGAACAGCTAAGAATGATTCTTATAAGTGAAGTTACACGATTTAAAGGAGAGGTACAAGTGGATGATACATGCACTAACTGTGGCCCTGTGAATCTGCAACATTTTTTGTCAACTCAAAATTTTCTCTGTCTTCATCTACTTTGAATTCTGCTACATTAAAAAAAAACACAAGAAATTATACTGTGTTTTCTCTTAATATTGTTTACAAAAGACTTATTCCAGCATCAGTCCTTAGGGGCCCTTCATTATTTGTACTTTTCTAACCTGTTGGACATGAAGTTCAGACATGAAGATCAGCACTTCTACTAAAGACCTGGAAGAATAAACTGCTCCTGTCTCCTACCAGCAGCATATAGAAGAGGAGCCACAGCTTAGAGTAACTATTTGGGAATACGTCAAGCTCCCTTCAGGAAGGATGCCCTAGGGCAGTGATGGTGAGCCTTTTAGAACTTCCTATGGGAACAAACAGCGCACTGTGACACACATGCCAGGTTCACCAATGCTGGCCTAGGGTTACTGATGGAAGTAATGGCAGGAAGTATTTTCTGCATGGAGTTTTAAGAGCTAACAGTGTATTTCTATACACTGTGTTACAATGAATGTTGATGTTCTTGAATGTAAGTATGTTTTCCATCTCCCAGTTCTTAGAATTTTACTCTAAGTCTAGTCCTTGGTCACTAAAGATGAATATGGTGACAGCAGTGACTCCAGAGTCATGTAGCACAGAAAGCTGGATTTCCAAAGAAAAAAATGCCCCTAAAGATCACTAGCCAATTGATGACATGAAGTCATAGGTCTGACACTGCCATTTACTGACAATGCAGTGGAAAGGAATTGTTTAATATTTTGTGCCTTTGTGTACATTACCAGTATTAAACAGTTTCCTTAATCCTGATGATCACATTTTTGCCAGTGAGAAAACAGACTTGGAAAATAAGTTAGTTTAAATTGGTAGCTAGGAAATAGAGAAGCTAGCTATGAAAACCATGGCTGTCTAACCCACTGCTCTTTCCATCTCAGCAAATACCTCTCTGCAGCTCAGTTTCTCTAACTTGAAACCTTAGCTGTGAACATATTTATATGAAGATCACTCAAATGTTTTGAATGATTTAGTGTCACAGCCTTGCCGAAGACTGTTTTCTGACAGCTCTAGCTATGGTCTTCAGAACTGGGACCACTGCTTTATCATTCCCTGGTTATGAACACCTATTTCCACAGTCCAACAAAACACTTTTCCAGCCATGTTATACTGTTAATTCAAACTTAGCAGATGGTCAACTAAAACTTACAATTTTTGCAACAAATTTGCTGGTTAGCCATAGCTTGCTTCTGTATGCTTGTCTTACCTTTTGAATTGAACTCTCACTTCCTTTTCATTAAACAGTTAAATAGCTAAAAAATACTAAAGAACATTTTTTATATGATAATGCTCAGGGCCCTAAGAAGAATCAGTACTTTCACTTCTAGCAAGTTCTACTACGTATGTGGGAGAAAGACAAACAGGATGAATTTAAATCAAAGGGGAAGATGTTTTGTAAGAATAAAGATGGATTCTGATAACCATATTCATAATTACAGTTTAAGTTTGGTATAGTTTGGTAGGACCTAAGATAACTATTAAGGGGACAGTTTTGTATGTGATAAAGTGGTTTTATTTTTACTGCTCATAACAACCAGTATAGTGTCTTCAACAGAAGTCTGAGTGAGGAAATCAGAAAGGAGTAGGGCTCTACTTCTGCTAGAATACATTATTACTGTACCCAAGACATACACTGAAAGCATACATCTATGCTTTGTTATTAAAAACCTGATCAAAACATAAAATTACCAGCTCACAAAAAACCCATTCTGTCTGCTACCATTGTTCAATCTGAACTTAAACATTTTGTTCTTCCTATAATGTCCTTTAAAGAGAACAGGTAAGTTGTTTTTCTTTAAAATTAAAAAGTGAAGATAGCATATTCATTATAGCTATTTTAAAAAGTTGTCATTTCTGCATTGGTCTAAGCAGGCTGAGAGGGAAAGAACAAAGTACCTAGAGAGAAGAGGAAGACAAGAAAGAATAGAGGGAAGAAAATTAGAAATACTAATGGCTTATATCAACAAATCATGGTTAGTGCATAACTGTCTCAACTTTAAATGATACCTCAATTTCAGAAACATTAATATTAAAGGTTTTTAGTACATAAAGTCATTTATTTATTTTTTAAAGAGAAGTCAGAAGGAAATGTCTTTTTGTGGTACTGGGGACTGAACTTGAGTCCTTGTGCTTGCAAGGTACATACTGTACCACTTGAGCTAAATCCCTGGCCTACATAAAGTTATTTAACAATTCAAGTCTTACCTTACAGGGAACAACTGAGGAAAACATCCTTGTGTTTTTGTGTTAACAAATTTTTGTATCTGAAGTATTTGTTTTAAAAGGTGTCCTTTGGAGGATTTATCAATTTTTGTTAATATCATCTATAAGAAAAGAGCATTTTAAGCATTAGAATTAAAATAAACTTTTTAATCTCTGGATCTAGCTCCTCATCTATAAAGTAAAAACATTCCATAAGAAGCTACTCTGAACAGTAAAGGATTTCCTGTGTATAATAGTGTATACTGTTTATTATTTAACAGTGCGTTAACTACACAAGACTGGAATGTCTTAAGATGAATGAGGAGCCTCTAGCCATATTTCTAACTGCCTCACCTGTTTTATATGATTACAGTATATCCTATGTTCTAAAACAGAGATAAATATTGTGTGGTTGATCCATAAAGACTAATAACAAATATTTTGATGGTTCAGCCTTATAATACTTTGAAAGGAAAAATTACAAACTAGGTGCTTTGGAAGTTATATTACTTATAGTTTGTATTCCAGTTAATGTAGAATTTTACTTGTTCAAATACAAATACATATTATAGAAAGGTTAAGGCAGGGGTGATTACAAAATCAACTCAAAGTAAAACTTTAATCCATCAGGTTTCCCTGGCTCGAAAATCAAATTGCTTAATGAATCACTAATACTTTTAGTCATGCAAATGCTAATGGCGGGAATGGGAAGCAGAAAGTATGTGGTTTCTAAAAACCCGAGAATCACTTCATAAGGAAGTCTCTCCTCATAAAGACATATGTGCTAATAAATATATGGATATTTTTCCCTTTTTTTTTTTTTTTTTGTAGTGTTAGGTTTGAACCCAGAGTCTTGGAAAGGCTAAACAAATGTTTTACCACTAAACTACATTCCCAGGCCCCATTCCCACCTCCCCCATACGAGCGATCAAACTCAGGACCTCACACTTGGGAAGCAAGTGTGGTGTCACTGAGCTAAATCTGTAGCCCAAATCTGTTGAGCTACATCCCCAGCCCAGCCCCAAATGTAATGTTATTTTTGTTTCATAGCAATGTTCATATAATTTGTGTGTGTGTGTGTTGCAGACTGAATTCAGGATATGTTGAAATCCCAATTCATGAAAAAATTATTTACCTTTAAGTTAAAACAGAAACTGATGATTTTACAAACTGATAACTATGTTTCATCAAGAACAGTATTATTTAATAAAAGCAGTTTGGCAATAGTTAGGTACTTTTGCTGTATGGGGATTATCAATGCTTTAATGGCTCATAAATTATTCCTAATGTTTCAAAGGATTTTTTTGCAAGACCTCAAAATTTCATTAAAGATAAAAGTGGCTCCAAGTAGCATGGTTTGATTTCACTAAACTATTAAAATAATTTTAATGGTTTTCTTACACCTTTTGGAAACTGAAGTCACTGAGTTTTCTTCTTTAAAAAGAGTGCTATTTTGCCGGGCATGGTGGCTCACGCCTGTAATCCCAGCACTCAGGAGACAGAGACAGGCGGATTGCTGAGTTCGAGGCTTGCCTGGGCTACATAGTGAGCTCAGGGCCAGCCTGCTACAAAGCGAGACTCTGTCTCAAAAAAGAAAAAAAAAAAAAAAAAAAAGTGCTATTTTATCTGGAAATATTACAAAGCAAAATTAAATATGGTTCTAACCTACAAATAGGTACAAATATGCATTTTATTCTCAATCACATGTTTAAAGAACACTAGTAAGATACTTCCAGAAGAAATTCTGTCTCTATAAATATAAAAATCTTACTCATGTTTCTTGGAGCTTTTTATATTCTTAGAACAACCTTTAAATTCCAACTAAACAGTGAATATTTTAGTTGCAGTTTTATTTATATTATGACAATACTATCTGCTAAGCTGCTATTGACCTATTAGCACATTTTGTACAAATGTTTATATTTTCATTAAAAAAACATAGAAATTGGGGCCGGAGGGTTAGCTCAGTGGTTCCGGTGCCTGCCTCGCAAGCGCAAGGTCCTGAGTTCGATCCCCGGTGACCACATATAATGCTGGGCATGGAGACTCACGCCCACCAACAATCAACACCGCATACCACAATGCCGGGCGTGGTGGCTCACGCCTGTAATCCCAGCACTCGGGAGGCAGAGACAGGAGGATTGCTGAGTTCGCGGCGGCTTGCCTGGGCACCATAGTGAGCTCAGGGCCAGCCTGAACTACAAAGCGAGACCCTGTCTCCTAAAAAAAAACAAACAAACAAACATAGAAATGAAAAGTACTTACAGCCTAAGAAACTTTGGCTGTAATTGAAAACTTGAGACTGAGATGAGAATAAAAATTCCATAGAACTTAAAGATACTTTATCTTCTGAAGAAGCAGAACATGCTCATTCATTAAAAAATGTGTGCCCATATTCATACACACAAAGGACTGGTATTCTGACTACAGCAAGAGTTAAACACGTACCACATATGGTAATCCAAATTCTTCACACATTTCTATGGCAATTTTGTCATTTTCTGTAATCCCAACAACACTATCCACTAGTAAAAATGTTCTCTTCAAACTAAAGAATATAGAAAAGAAGATTAATGGCAATGTAAGATATACTCATTCTTCCCACCCACATTTACTGTATTAAGAAATTTTCCTTTAAATAATTCTCAATTCAAACTTTAAAGATTTAGGCAAAAGGAATCCTCAATTCACAAGTAAATGCATTCTGCAGTCCAGTGAGTTTCACTGCTGTTTATTTTCATAAGCAAGTTTGTTAAACATTTAAACATATTTAGCAAGCATGTATTGAACATAAATCTGCTATGGACTTCATACAAATATAAATGAACCCCTTTCTCTAAGACCTTAAAGCCCAATTTAAGATATCATAAAATGTTTAACTTTTAAAATATTACTTTAAGACTAACAAAATAAACCTGAAATATTATATTTTGCACTTTCTTTTGCAAATTTTTAATCTCAATTTTTGTAAAACTACAAAAGCAAGACAGTTATGTAAATACTTCTAACATTTTTCTCTGTATGGCACAATTCTTGAAGTAGAACTGTCCCTGTTATTTCACTACATAAGGAGACAAAAACATTAAGACATTTTCAGAGGATATGATGACTAAGGTATTTGAAGAATGATCACAACTTTTCTTTTTTGTGGTACCAGGGATCAAACTCGGGTCCTTGTGCTTCCCGGGTAGGTGCAGTACCACTCGAGCTAAATCCCTGGCAAATGATCACAGTTTGCTGAAGTTATTTAAAGCTAGTGAGTATGTCATTAACCAGCAATTTTCATTTTCAAAATTATCCAGCTAAGAGTGTGCTTAAAAAAATTAACTGGTGAAGTACTCTTTTTATTTTCAATGTAGGACAACCCTTGATGTTAAAATCAGGCTCACATACAGGTGGAAACAACAAAAGAATACATCCTATCTTGGTCCTAAATATTGTACTGTAGAATATTGTAAGAATAAAATGAAGCTCAAATGAGTAAAACCTTAGTCCATCACATGTAGAATATTGATAAAAATACACTTTGGTGCTCAATATGTAAGTATTATAAAGTTTTTCCTTACTTTCTTCGTTCTTTTAGATAGGTCTCTACCATGTCAACAAAATCTTCAGGTGCTCTATAGCCATAACCTGGCATATCCACCAATATGAAATATTTTCCAACTCTGAAAAAATTCATTTTCTTTGTGTGCCCCTGATAAAGTAAATAAAAAAACAGAAGTTGACTTGTAACATTCTTTTTGCATTTCATGAGTTGAAAGTTTTGTATTCAATCGACAACTATTTATTAAAAGACATATAATCTTAGCTATTTTGAACATGACACGGGAAAAGAAAATATAAGGGCTGGTGATAAGCATAGATCATACTTTTTCCCTTCATATAATCTTTCTTAAAATAGAATTCCTAGACTGTAAGAACTCTATATTTCATATTAGAAATATGTGGGCAAAATATTTTGGACTCTATTTCATGCTCCATAAAAAATGTTCTAAAATGCATGACTATCATTGGTTAATATGCTCCAATGATTTATCTCCACTTTAAAGAGAAATGAATTATGTAGTAAGTTAAAATGCTACAGCCATCTTTATACTATTAGTATAGAGATTTCTATAGCACCTAGATTCAAAGCCTGATAGCTGCTTGTACCTATTGTTTCTACAAAATCAGGATGTTTTGTATGTTTCATATGGATTTTAGTGCTCTCAGTGAATAATTTTTAAAAAGCATCTACAATATTATAAAATATCTGTATATCTAAAATTGGCATAAACATAAAATGTGGTTTACTCATGCTTTTGAGGCCATGGGACATTTATCAGAACAAGAATTTAAAAAGTCAACAGTTTGAACCTTAGAATAAATACTATCAAAGAAAAGATTTTATAAGTGGTGGCTGAGTTCTTCTTTCTCTTAGAAAGTGATTTTAGAGTTAGAGATCAGGGATGACTGTAAACTTACAGATTAGGAATGTAAAGAATAAACTTCAACCATCTTCTCGTACATAGGAAGGGGATTCACCCTGCTTAGAAGTGATAGTTTAGCTGGTTTACTAGGTGAGTCAGGGGAGGAATGAGGCTGGAAGGATTAGGGAATGCAAAGACAAAATAAGCCTGACTTGGGGCTGGAGATTTAGCTCAGTGGTTTCAGCACCTGCCTGGCAAATGCAAGGTTCCTGGTTTGATACTTGGTAACCACATACAATACAGGGGCGTGGTGACTCAGGTCCATCAGCAATCAGTACCATATACCACAGGGCCTGGTGGACCACGCCTCCTAGCACTGGGAGGCAGAGGCAGGAGGACTGCTGAGTTCCGGCTTGCCTGGATTACATAGTGAGCTCAGGGCCAGCCTGAACTACAAAGTGAGATCCTGTCACATACACAAAAAGCCTAACTGCCTGACTGTTTTATGTGTAAGAATGTGTATGTGTGTGTGTGTGTGTAAGCTGGTAATTTTAAAAGATTATAGGAAAACTAAAAAGCTTTATAGCTGTTTCCATTAAAATCAATGTAGAACTATATGATCACTCTTACAGAAGGAAATACAAACTCTTTGGAAGATTTGGACAAAGGAAGTTTTTTGCAAGATAAAATGGACCCTCAAGTTATGAACAACTTTGGTTAGGTTAACGAAAGATTTATTTGCCTCTTATTATCTATACTGTGTACCCAGGTAAACATCCAGATTTCACCTATGCTGACTTAATTACAACCAGCTCTCTGGAACAGATCGAGTTCAAAAGTCAAGGATCCACTGGATCCTTGGCAAGACTACTAAATTAAATAAAGTCATTCTCCACACACACTCCCACCCTGAAATATAAATGGATATTAATGAAAAATATCTACCTGTTTGAAAGAAATCTCTAGGTACACAGCAATTATGATTTATTGTACATTACAGTATTTATTACTCATTAGTTAGTTCAAGAGATGGTCCAGACATCTACACTGTTAAAAATTTCCAACATACCGGCTTTTTGGAGACTCTGACTTCAACCTCTGGGGCTAGTGAAAACAATGCCTTTATTAAGAAGGACTTTCCAACATTGCTTCTGCCTATAAAGCACACCTTATACAAGAAAAAAGGAAGAGAACTGAGCATAAAGAGTCCCAAATACTTATTTAATGTTGTATTTGCATTATTATGTCAATAAGCTATAAAGAGAGTGTTTATGGCTAGTTAAACCTCAAATCCTAACACTTTGCTAATAATGATTTCAAAGTGGCAAGTATAACATTATTTTCTGGTATTTTTAAAAAACAACATCCCATTTCTCCCTGGCAAGCACATACAAGGTCCTGAGTTTGATTCCTGGTACTGGGAAAAAAAAGAAAGAAGAAGAAGAAAAAGGAAGAAGAAGGGTAAGGAGGAGGGGGGGAGAGGAGAAGGAGGAGAAGAAAGAAAACCTCATGAAACAACAGTCCCATTTTTTTACATATTTTTAACAACATCTCTATGAGGAGTGTAATACCATTTTACAGATGTGAAAAACAACTGGTCTAA
Source organism: Thryonomys swinderianus (assembly GCA_004025085.1). NCBI lineage: Eukaryota > Metazoa > Chordata > Mammalia > Rodentia > Thryonomyidae > Thryonomys > Thryonomys swinderianus. Next base: position 22,111 of record PVIC010015034.1, read on the forward strand.
AATTATACAGCTTGAGTATAGATAATGGGATTTGAATTTGCACTTACACATTTATTCTGTACATTTATATCCATAGCCCTTACCTTTAATTATACTATGCTAATCAAGAATACCTGTAAAGTTCTGTATTTATAATGCTTTTTGAGGTTAAAAAAAATGTTACTTCAGTACAACTGGCCAAAAATAACACGTGTTTGGAAGCACATTTTCTTACGAATTGCCACAATACTTTGTAGTAACAGTGGAATTCAAAGAGATGGGTTTTTTTTCTCTTGATATTCTTTTTCCAATTAAGCATTTTTCCTCTGTGTTGTGGAAAGCAATAAAATATTCTCCCTAATAACTATCAGTATCCAAGGCTCTGCTTTTAAACATATCTCTGCACTAAAGGACAACAACTTCAACCAGTTGTTCGAATGACATTAGAACAGCCCACTGGGAGGCATTCTGCAAATCTCTACAGGCTGAGTGTGGCGCGGCTGTGTCCTTTTCCGGCTGGGAATCGCCAGAGTTTGGTTATTGGGAGTAGTGGCAACTGCAGACCTGTGACTCCTTCACCTGGTGACCTTTTGGGAAGCGTTAGCAGGACTTGAACTGAGTTGGAAGGAACAGGCAGAGATCAGCACAAATAATTTAAAAACCTGGCAGGTAGGACAGATGCCACCTGCCATCTTCCATTACTGAAGACAGGTTTGTGAAACAATGCTCCAGCCATATCTTGTGAACTTTTTGTTAAAAATAAGAGGAGAAAGGTGGCTCAGGATATATTCTGAATATATATTGAATATATTCTGAATATATACTGAATATATACTGAATACTAGTACAGTATCTATATGTGTAAAATGCACTGAAAGAGAACATATAGTTTAGTTTAAATCGCTTGAGGGTTTCTTTTCTAAATAAAGTTCTCAGAATTATCTGTGGGACAGATTTTTGAAACTCTGCTCAGGCCCTCAAAATAAACTGATCTGAGTTCTGCACAGATTTCAAATAGTCTTCCTAGATTAGGTCCAATGTTAGCATATAAATAAAACTGAATTAAAAAAATAAGTTGTACTTCACAAAAAGTCCATCATGTCACTTCAAAAAACCGGAAGAGCAAAGTTTTTGGAGCTTCATTTTGCAGACCTAGAACAAAATACTGCATTATGAAATTGTAGAACATTCCTAACATGCACCCATTGAATTTCACTGATAAAAGCAGGGCAAATCTCCAACATTATTCACTTATAAGTAGCTACTATTTCTGTACCTGACAGGAAATGTGGGGGAAAAGTACAAATTGAGCAGTATCATGTCGTTCATGAATTTGTCTCCTATTCTTCACTGTCTAAATTCTAATCTGTCTCAACATGTTTTCGCGAGTTCAAAAAGGAAAAAAAAGAATAGACTTTTTGAACGCTTAGTTCGGGTTTGAAAGCTTTCCACATTCATTATTACAATTAAAACTACATATATGCTTACTTAAAATAACATTCGTGCATAACAAGCTAGAAACTATCTCTTGTCGAGTAACAAGAAATACCGTAAGGGACAGCAAAAGCCCCTTCGCTGGCGTCCGCCGCCCGCGCTCGGTGAACCATCCGCAACTGCAGGTCTCACCTCAGGGAGGGAGAGCTCCGGGGCGTGGCTGAGGCGAACCGCTGAGCTGAGGTACTCAACGCGGTTCTCCGCGGTGGCAGCGAAGACTTTCTCTGCCCTCGCGATGTCCTCTAGGCTAGGGTCGAAGATCCTTAGGTGTAGGTCAGGCCTCGTGGCCGGGACGAGGTACCGCTCCAGTTCCTGCAGTGGGTACACTAGCTTCGTCAGCTGCTTCTGCGGCAGCCGTAGCACCTCTGCAAAGCTCTGAGAGGTGCTATAAGCTCGACTCAGGCGTCCTATCGCCCCTGACATCTCAAAAAACATTCCCATTGCAAGTCTCACTCCAGGTGTTGCCATGCTTCTTTCCCAGAAGCCCCTCCAAATTGATTATTTCCCGGGGAGGCGCGTGGGTCATTACGTTGCCGCGATGCCTGCTGGGAATTGTAGTCTCCCCCCTGACCAGGACTTCGCTTTTATCTAGCAGGTCTGCCATCTGCGAAGGAAGAATCTGATCAATTCGTTCAACACCTGGCCTACGCGTTTAACAGTTTCTAAAAGCGAAATACGTATCTGGCTATGTGGTCCTTGGTCCTCAAGGGAAGAAGTAACAGTGTGAAGCTCTTGTGGTTTTCAAGCCTGTTTTATCTTCATAGTTATGGGTTGTCTTACAGATAGTTGACATTTTCATATGTTTAGATCACTAAGAAAAATACTTTGCAAAGAAGAAAAGAATTAGCGAAAAATGTGATTGGAATAGCACCTCACTTTGGGGGTATGAACTGTCTGTCAGCTGTTTTCTACAACTGCAGGAAATATCATTAAATTTCAAAAATTTCTTACAAAATAAGAGCAAAGCATTTTGACACAGGTGTTACAGAATTGTTTCATGGAAATTCCATCATAACGAGATCTTATTTCAAAGATTCTTAAAACAATTCAAATTGGTCAGTGGTGAAAAGGAAGTACAGGTGTTATCCAATGAAATGAAAGATGTTTCTATGTAAAAACCAAATGCAGCAGCTAAAATAGCAGTAGAAGACAATGGAGTAGTAATTTAGCTATTAACTATTTCTTAGGTTCAACAACTAAACGGCGATTATGGAATAACCATAGTACCAAAATCGATGAAAACCAGCCACTTTGCAGGGTAGCCAAGATAGTAACTGGATGTGCTGTTAATCAGCTAATTTTAAAATTTTTATTTATTTATGTATTTATTTATTTTGCATTAAAGGAGATCAAACTCAGGATTTTGCAAGATAGGGGCCATACCACTGAGGCAAATCCCTGACCCTAGCCAGCTGATTTTTAATTGATTCTTTCATTAGGCTTTAAATATTTCCTCTATTCTCTAATTTCACTCCCCCAATAGTAGAACACTTTGTTGTGTGTGTGTGTGTGTGTGTGTGTGTGTGTGTGTGTGTGTGTGTATATATATATATATCCACCAACTGGAGGTAAATATATTTTTGTGTATCTGATAGATATACTATCAAATGTGCCACTTTTTCCCCAAATATGGCAACAATTGGTTTGGAAATAAATCAGAGTACAAAGGACTTTGAGCAATTCCCTAGAGACACTTTGGAGGTGTTCAGGGATTAATGACTATCTCACTTTGTAACCCTGTATGGCTCCTACTCCTAAACATTTTGGATTTCATTTGATAGGACAAAGAATTTTGAAATCACTTGAAAATCATTTGAAAAGACAATCTTTACAACCTAGGGAAGTCTTTACATCCTAAATTGTGTTGCCATGTAAAGAATGGAAAGTCAACTAGACAATCCACTGGAAAAAATGACCAGGAAAGCCACTTGACTATTCAGTTTTGTTCCCCTCTTTCTTTTCATTCTTTTAAAGCACATATGTAAATCAGGCATATAAACTTCAAAAAGATGGTGTAGAGTCAATATATGCTGTGTTTTCCTTGGACATGTGATCAAACACTTCCCTGATTTCCAGTGGAGGCAGAATGTCATAGATGAAATGTATGTAGCAGTAAGACATGAAGAGGGTGATAGAATTGGGCTAGAATCCCCTTTGTTGAGCTACAATGGAAATCAGAGTGAGCACAAGGAATCATCAAAGATTCAGAATGGGTTTAAATCTACTGAGGAAAAGGAGTATCGAACTCCAATTTACAATGTCCAAAACAGAATTCCTAATATTCTCTCTTCTCTGCTCATTTTAGAATCATTCCTTTCACAATAAATGCCAATCCAGTTCTTCCAACTGATACAGATAAACTTGGGAGAAATTCTTGATTTCTTTCTTTTCTATCCCACATTCAATCTGTTAGCAATCTTTATAGTTTAACTTCAAAACTGAAAATTCAAAACTTCAAAAATATGAAAATTTTTAGTGCATCCACTGCTACCATCTTGATTCAAGTGCCCATTATTTACTTCATGGATTTTTTGCAATAGCTTCAAAATTAGTTGCATGTTTGCTTTCCTCTCCCTTCAGTGTATTTTTTTCCTTCAGTATGTTCTTAATATAGCAGCAAGCTTGATCCTACTAAAATATAAGCTAATACTTCCAACACCTTCTGTTCTCGCTGAAAGAAAGGCCAAATTTCTTACACTGACCTAGAAGGCCCCACATGATCTTCCTTCTCTCTCTTCTTCTCTCTCTTGTCAGACTTTGTCCAATACTCTATTGGTACTCAACCACATTGGTTTCTTTGCTGTTTTGCAGAAAATCTGTATATCCCCCACAGTTTATTCTTTTATCACTCAGGATGGGTTTATGGTTCTCCTTCTCAGAAAAAGTGCCTTTTATTTTGAGAGCCGAAGAGGAAGTTCCCTGCAAAATGAACATATTTTAAAAAAATACAATTTGGGGAGACATTATATACCTGGTACACAGTCCTTAGAGTCCAGTTTTATTACTAAAATTAATATGACCTAAAATGCCATACTTATGTTCTGTCATGTTCAGCTGCTAAGAAAAGGAGGACAATATAACCATGATGAGATCTTGCTTTCAGGATTATTCCTTCCATAAAGTCTGTTTCCCTAATGAATGACCATTGGGTCTAGGATGATCTCAATTCATTGCAACTACTGTCGGTGTCAAATTTAGGGACTCTATCTAAGACAGGAAAAAGGTAAGCACTGTAATTTAGGTAGACAGAATCATGAACATCAGAGAGTCAGCAAACATTGCATACACACAAATAAACTTTCATCTTAGCCTACGCATGCTTTGTATTCTCGGAGAGAAGCAAGGGCAGGAACACTAGGAAAACCTCTAGATTTTGAGAGTGGTAACAGATTAGTTCTTGATGTTTGATTTAGACTAGAACTGTATCAGCATTTCACTCTGCAATTATTAATATTTATTAAGTGCTTGTTACACCAGGGTCTGGATAAGAGGAACTAACTACGGGAAAAAACCTGGTCACATTCAAACTGGAACTTTAAACTCTTGCACTAAGAAGAAAATGTTGGGGGGGGTGGGAGAAAAGGAAGAAGGTATATGAAGGAAAGTGACATGGGAAAACCTTCCACATGTAACTTTAATTACTTAAATTATGATAATTACAGTCTGGGTGCCAGAGATTTAGCTCAGTGGTTCCGGCGCCTGCCTAGCAAGTGCAAGGTCCCTGGTTTGATCCCAGCAAACACATGCAACAATATGGGGCATGATGGTTCACGCTCACCAGCACTCAGTATCACATATCACAATGCAGGGCATGGTGCCTCACACCTGTAATCCCAGCACTCGGGAGGAAGAAGCAGGAGGACTGGTGAGTTCCACCCATCTACAAAGTGAGCTAGGCTATGTTGTGGGCTACATAGTGAGCTCAGGGCCAGCCTGAACTACAAAGCAAGACCCGGTCTCAAAAAAAAAAAAATTATAGTCTGTATAATTCAAATTTGAAATGCCTTAAATTACATCTTTCTCAAGATTTCTGTGCAATATTTTGATTTTAACATTTATATTAGATATCACTAATCCACTGACAAATTTGTAGCACAACCTGCAACATGGTGCGTGACTTTTTTCTAGTTTATTAATTACAGTGTAGACTGTTATTTTGGGAATTTATTGTAATATTATCATTCAAGAAACAAGAGAAACATACCTCCCATGATCTTTGGATAGCTATCAAATCATTGAATTTCATTATACTCATTAATATATCTGTAGAGAATGTCTCTAATTTCAGAGAGTTTGTGTTCAAAAGCTTCTTGAGTTTTCTTTTAAGGTTGTCTTCTGCACTGATACCATTACTCTAAAGAGATCTGAAGATTAAATACCAGACAGTACTCTCATGTGTAGGAGGTGAATTCTTAGAATGAGTTGGGTCCTGGAGGAGAAATAAAGTTTCATTTCCTTTAAGGTTTTTTTTTAAACTAATAGAAAAATCTGTTGCTTTAAGTAATCTTAATTTTCCCCTTGGTAATTTTGTTTTTTTTTTACTCTACCATACTAGTTATATTAAAACATTTTATGGCACTTTTAGTCATGTTCAATTTTTTCCCCCTAAAACACCCCTGTACGCTTTCCCTGTCTGGGAGATTGAACACAGGAAGCTTGAGCTATATCTCCAGCCCTTTTTATTTTTGTTTATTTATCTGTGTTTTTTTTTTTTTGTGGGTAATGGGAATCGAACTCCTGAGTTCGATTGTCAAGCAGGTACAGCACCTCTGAACTACATCCCTGGCCTAATTTATGTTTTTATATTACTAACAAGTTCAGGTATTTTTCTCTTATTGAAAAAAATATGGATTTTGCTGTTCTCACTGATTAGTTCACTTAGTTCATTAATGCTTTATTTTTATTACTTATCAGGCAAAGTTACTTGGGGCAATACTTTGTAGAATACCTACAATTTACATCTCAGTGTCTTATTGAGTGTGAGTGATACTCTCTCTGGCATCCTGAGAAAATGAAGCAATAAGTAAAAACAGATATGTTCATGAATATTTCAGTTCTAAACTCACAGACAGAGTGTGTCAAGAGTTCCCAAGACCAGCTCCCAAATTTACTGACCCACTAGAGGAGGACTCAGAAAACTCAGCATATAGTTGTGCTCATGGCTGTCATTTATTTCAACAAAACACAAAGCAAAACTGGCAAAGGGAAAAGACACTCAAGGTGAAGTCTGGAGAAAGTCAGGCTCAGTCCTTCTCAGAGTCCTCTCCCATTGGAGTTGCACAGAATGCGTTTTATTCTGCCAGGAAGAAGTTGTAGTGTATGAAATGGTGTTTACCAGGAAAGCTCTCCTGAGCCTAGGAGTCTAGGGAATATCTTTAAAATAAGAGTTGGTCATATATGTTTAAGCACCTTGTGCCTGTGTGATTGTATAAAGCTACTGGAATTTCAGGGTCTCAGAAGGAAATTAGGTGTTCAGTATTGCTATAATTTGAATCTCAAACAGTCCCCAAAGGCCTGTGTGTTAAAGGGTTGCTCAGTCTCCAGGAAAGAGCTATTGGGAGGTTGTGGAAACCTTAATGGGGACCAGCAGGAGGTCTTTAGGTCATTGATTGTGTGCCCTTAAAAAGGATGCACCTGCTGGGCATGGTGGCTCACTCCTGTAATCCCAGCACTCGGCAGGCAGAGACAAGAGGATTGCTGAGTTCAAGGCTTGCCTGGGCTACATAGTGAGCTCAGAGCCAGCCTGAACTACAAAGCGAGACCCTGTCTCAAAAAAAAAAAAAAAAAAAAAAAAAAAAAAAAAAAAAAAAAAAAAAAAAAAAAAAAAAAAAAAAAAGGATGCACCTTACAAACTGGCCTGAAAGACAATAGGGCCAAAGTATATATGATAAAAATGAAATAAGCTTCTAAGAAATATCAGTCAATGCATTAGCTATGAAATATGTTGCTGTTGAAGTAAAAATCTCAATGGATGCGTTAAATAGCTAAACAGCATACTTAATTTATACAAAGAACAAAAGAATTTGCTAAATGATTGTGTGTAGAGCATTCTAAAGAAGTTAGAAAAAGACAGGGAATAAAAAATATTAAGGGACCAGTGTGGTAGTTCATGCCTAAGCCCAGCACTTGGGAAGCAGAAGCAGGGGAATTGCTGTGAGTTTGAAGCTTGCCTGGGCTACAAAGTGAGTTCAGGGCCAGGATGAACTACAAAGTGAGACCCTATCTCAAAAAAAAAATTGTAGAATTAAAGATGTAGGACTTTGGTTTGCAAGAACACAAAAAACTAAATAATAGAAACTACCACTTAGAAATATCAAGTTAACACTTAGAAAGATCAGAGTGAGAAATCAATGCTAAAAGCTTCCAAAGGGTAAATTTGGGTCATTTAGCAAGAAGAGGTAGGTTAAAATTTCTGAGTAATAACACATGATGTTTAACATTTGAAGAAAATAAATACTGAGTTAAGACTTTTATATTTAAGCAATCATTTTAACATAAAAGGAAAATAGTCACAAACATATAAATCTGTTGTAAATTTGCCACATAAAAATAC
>PVIC010015035.1:8549-35791 GCA_004025085.1 Thryonomys swinderianus
ATTGCTGGTGGGCATGAGTCTCCACGCCCAGCATTGTATGTGGTTACCAGGATCGAACTCAGGACCCTGCGCTTGCGAGGCAGGCACTGGAACCACTGAGCTAAATCTCCGGCCCCGCGATTAGAGTTTTTACCTGGTAGATATGCCAAGAGCATGTTTGGGGGAAACAGATGCAGTCACACAGCAGAGCTTCCACCTGACGCAGAGCAACGGAATACAGGGAGCTCGGTCCCTGGGGGCAGACAGCCCATGGCCTGCTTCTTGGCCTGTCACTCAGTGTATAACCTGACACAAGTTTCCCAGACTTCCTGTCTTGGTTTCTAGGTCTCTGCACCTAAGGAGCCCTACTCACGACCTCCTCGGGGCCATTGCCAGGATTACATATACAAGATGGTTGAAATGTGTGGTCGATATTCAAAAATCTTTTTAAAAAAGTTGTTATAGTAAGACATATTGCCAGTAGCCTCCCGGTAAACACTGCCCCTCTTGGAACGCACTCATCCCATCATCCGGGCAGCTTTCTGAGGCAGTTCTGGAGTCCCCTTTCCTGAGGGTCTTTACCAGGTGTGATCACAGTGCAGTGAACGCGCCTGCCCAGTAACACCCAGTGGAGAGGCAAGCTCGTATCACGGCATTATTCAGCAGACCTGACCCCACGTGACTTCTGCTTCTTCCCCAGAGTCTAAGTGACCGTGAAAAGTACAGGTTTTGAATCGATTTAGGACATTGAGGAGCCCCTGCAGTGTAATTAAAGACATTCACACAAGAGGACTTTGAGAACTGCCTGAGCTAGCAGCAAGAATTGTGGGGTAAATGTGCTCAAAACAAGGGGAGGAGGTATTCTTTGAGGAATATTCATAGTAATGTATATTTTCCTAGAATTTAAAAAATTTAGAAGTCACCATATTTGCTGATCCACTGCAGATGCATCACGCATGCGCAGTGTGTGCAACATGTGTGACTTGCATCTGAGGCAGCAGGTGTCAAAGCCCCGGCCCTAGCGTATTCCTAAATGATGATGTTTCTGCAGCATCTCACTCCTGGAGAATTCTGAGACTTGTCCAAGGCTGGATGTAGCAGCAAATGAAGGCCAGGTTCCCTCTTGCCTGACTCGCAGGCCAGGGCATCTTTCAACAAGTGTTAGGCGCTGGACGTTGTAGATCGGCTGTAATAAAGGGTCAAGTGTCTGCTTCTTAGAGTGTAGTGAAGTGAAGCAGAGAACTTAAGCGCCATTGCTTCCAGACTTTCCCCAAGCTGTTTCAGGATTGTATGCTAGTACCCAGTTTGCATTGTTTTGGATGACATTTAATATGCATTCCATGTGCTAACAACTTCCTAGTAGAATATAAAGGCTGAAGATTCAAGTATAGGAGAGAAAAAAGTCAATCAGGAGTTGAGTGTGGCTGTGGGAATGTTGGGCTTATTGTGGGCTGGGGGAAGGGTTAAAGGATCCTTATTTACTACTGGAAAAGGGGCTGGGGAGCCAGAATGCACCTGATGAAAGCAGACATGTCATGAAGCTTGGGATGCAGAACATAACGGACAGATACTGGAAAAAAGAAAAAAAAGACTAGAGAGAAAACAGAAAATGAAGCAATAGCAAAAAGAAGAGTCTGTCTGTTCTATGAAGCTGAACAAGAAATGCTAAGTGGGCTGGAGATTTAGCTCAGTGGTTCAGCGCCTGCCTCGCAAGCACAAGGTCCTGAGTTCTATCCCCAGTAACCACATACAGTGCTGGGCATGGTGACTCACACCCACCAGCAATCAACACCACATACCATAATGCTGGGTGTGGTGGCTCATGCCTGTAATCCCAGCACTCGGGAGGCAGAGGTAGGAGGATTGCTGAGTTCCAGGCTTGCCTGGACTACATAGTGAGCTTAGGGCCAGCCTGAACTACCAAGCGAGACCCTGTCTCAAAAAAAAAAAAAAAATGCTAAGATCAGAAAGTAAAGGTTGTATTTCTGCTAAGCAGCATGAGATTTTAGAAAGAACATAATCTTGAACAGAAATGTATGAGGCTTTACAATCAATAAATTTACCTCAATTTGGATTTATTGGGAAATTTGCCATTGTGTCTTATAAAAATCTTAGGAATGCAGAGTATCAAAAGAAAAAGAAACTACACATTTATTATTTAGAGCAGTGCTGCTCAAACTGTGATCACTGGACCTGCAGTATCAGTTTCACCTGGGATTTGTTAGAAATGCAGATTCTAGCATGTGTCATGTAATTCCAGCACTCTGGGAGGCTGAGGCAGGAGAATCACAGATTCAAACCCAGCCTGGATGCTATGCAAGACCCTAGATCAAAATAAAAGCAAAACTCAGGCGTGGTGGTGCAGGCCTATAATCCCTGCACTCAGGAGGGTGGGTAAGGTAAGAGGATCTCGGCAAGTCTGAGGCCAGCCTGGGCTACATAGTGAATTCAAGACCTGCCTGAACTACATAATGAAACCCTGCCTCAAAAATCAAAAAACAAACAATCAAACAAAAAAGTGTAGCTCAGTGGGAAGGCCCTGGGTTCACTCCTTTATGTTTTTACTAGTAGTAGTAGTACTTGTAGTCCATGATGGTTACATTCCTTGGGAGTTGGCCTGTGTTTGTGACACATCTTAATTCTTCATCTCCCCCCACCCAGTCTGTGTCTTAGTAAATTTCTTAAATATTTGCAGCTTCCATCCCTCTGAAGACTCCTGGTCTCTTTGGCTGTGAGCTTCCTTTTACTATTGTGCAGCTTCTCACTGTGCTCCTTCACTGACTGGGGAGGGCTGATGAGACAGCACGTTCCTTCGCATGTCACTCAGGACGAGGAGTGCAGGGTGCCCTGTCCCCGTCCCTTCCTCCTTCTAGGCCTGAATGGATGCAAGAGGCTCTGGAGTGCCCTTTGGGCTCCAGCACTTCGCTGCCCCGTTGTTCTCACACTGTCCAGGGCCACATGGTTTTGTTTGCCGCCTTCTTTCCCTTTGGCAGTCACATTCTAAACAAGCGGGGCTGGACCACATAGTTCAGAATCCACAGTCACCCAGCACTGACGCCCTCTCTCCAGATGCTGCTGTTCAGCTGGACACATTCATCTTACACAAGCCTGGTGGGGCACGGACTGTGAGGTCCTGTTCCTGGCAGCTTGCCTGTAAGCCGACCCCAACTTTGTGTTTGCTACTGACACATCTGCAGGGTCTCGCCCCAAATCGATGCAGTGGGGGCATCTTGCAAGTGGGGTGTATCTGGGCTGGTGACCTTACCAGGGCCTTTTTCACAGTCCTGTAAGGTCACGTCAGGACAGGAGTCCCAGTCCCAGCGTTCTTTGTCCCGGAGCTACTATTACCCTGAAGCCCTCCCTTGCATAGCATATGAGGCCAACTTGGGGTCTGTCACGGCATAGCCATTGCTGGGATGTGATCTGTGACCATGAAGGTGGCTTCCTGCCCCTTACACTGTGCAGAGCATCAGCTTGGACTCCGTTTGCTTTAGCAGGCCATGTAAGGTGGGTTCTGCTTGCTCATAGTCAGATAAAGATGAGTTCTAAAATTTAGGAAGCAAAGGTTTGTGTCTTGGAATTTCTCTCTGCTATGTGGTATAGAACTCAACCTGAAAGTCCAGAGTTACCCAGGAAACCCAGGTTATCTATTTTTTTAAATGTGAAAAATTTTAAATGTTAATGTTCAGTTCACAGATGACTCTTCAAAGAGCACAAAATAATTGCATAAAAAGATGTCAAAGGCAGAAAGCAGAACATTATGAAAACTTTGCTGTTAGCAAAGTTGTTAGAGCCTGAAAACGTCCCTGGATCCTGCACAGCTACAGCAGGGGCCTTATCCAGTCCCAGCCCAGCCTCTTGCAGTGCATTTTCCATGGTAACACAAACCCAAGCTTGTTTTCTTCCCATAAGGTGCTACCATGACCTGTCTCACTATCATTCTACTGGTGCTGGGAATTGAACCCAGGGCCTTGTGCGTGTTGAGCACACACTCTTAGTCGCTCACCATGGTCTCCCAATGAAAAGAAGAACAAAAGTTCCTGGTGGTAATGAAAATGCCTCTAAGCTCGAGTGTGGGGAGGCACCTTTTACTTTTATCTTAGGGTCTTTGGCCATGGACATGGGGACGAGCAATAGGAAGGCATGCAAATGTCTTTAGTATGAGTCTTGTGTGACAGGGAAGAAGGTCCAGAAACACAAAGCATACTCCTGGATTGGATAGTGATAAATTATGAAAATGAGAAAAACCAAGGGCATTGGGGAACTGGGTGGAGGTAAGCAGGGAAGTGAGGGCTGGCATAACAAGGAGGACCTCAACCTTCATCCGCAGAGAATTTGGGTCCCCTGAAAATGTCTTCTCCTGCTTTTAAGACACATAGGAAGGTCAGAGTGATTGCGCCTTCACTGTGTTTTAAGTCAGAGTAGCAAGCCAGAGTGCCGAAGTGGCGGGCACATGTCTTAACTCCTTCATGTGAGTACTCTGTGCTTCTCCTTCTTTGGTGGCTTCTTATTTTCCGAACCTTCTCTGGTTGGTTTGATGTTTTCTCCCTAATGTAGTAAAGAGAAACAAGATGAGGTTATGTCTTTACTGTGCTCAGGCTGGTCCACATAGTGCACCTGTCCTTGGGTGGGTTAGACCTGTGTCTAAAGGCTGCCAGCCAGCATTTCCCCTGGCGGCCCACAAGGTCTAGACGTGGGGGAGGGATCAGTTCTGTGGACAGCAGTGGTGGGGCCCCTGCCCAGGTGCCAGGCCTCTTCTTCTTCCTGGCCCTCTGTGCCCTGGCAGCATATGCAAAGTACATGTGGCAGCCACATCCCCACTTTCTCCCACCAGCTTCTACCACGTTCCCTTTGCTTTTAGCCTTTCTAGTACCAACCTACCCTGCTCGGGTCAGGAGGGTCAGGAGACAGACATGGGTGGCACCAAGTGGAGGCAAACGAAACTGAAAAGACTAGAACGTAGAAAAGCATGACTGCATGAATGAGGGGCTGGAGATTTAGCTCAGTGGTTCCTGCACCTGCCTAGCAAGCGCAAGGCCCCTGGTTCGATCCCTGGTAACCACATACAATAATATTGGGCGTGGTGACTCACACCCACCAGCAATCAGTACCACATACCACAATTCCAGGTGTGGTGGCCCACGCCTGTAATGCCAGCACTCCGGAGGCAGAAGCAGGAGGATTGCTGAGTTCGAGGCTTGCCTGGGCTTCATAGTGAGCTCAGGACCAGCCTGAACTACACACCTCAAGAAAAAAAAAATGCATGGAAGGATAAAGAGTTTGTGGGCCTGTAGGAAGGGATGTGGAACTGCAGAAGAGAATCAGAAGTAAGGACAGAGGCATTTCCAAATGCTAGCTAGTGGCTCTTTTTCTAGAAAGTGGTCTCTGTATAAACAAATTCAAATGTAACAAAACAACGACAATGTTTTTAAAAATTTGTGCTACCAGGACACCTAAGAGCTTCCTGTTTATTTCTCTGGATATTTCCTTGGGTAACTCAGTCCCTGGTTTCTCCCCCGAAGCTTCAGCACTGGGCGCACAAGTACATGCTTATTGGATGGGTGCGCCGCCAATTGGAGGGAGGATGGAAGCATGACGGATGAGAATGGAGGGAGTGTACTCAGAAGAGGCCAAGGCGAGAACTCACATAGGGATTCATTCACCCGTGTTCACCGACCATTATTCTCCACAGCCAGAGGTGGAGGCAACCCAGGTAGGTGTCCATGCGCAGATGCATGGATGAGTGAAGGTACACACAATAGCCTATGAGCAGCCTGAAAAAGGAAGGAAATCTTGGGGTGTGCTACAACATGGATGAACCTTGAAGACAGTATGTTCTGACGTACGCTAGTCAGATACTGGACAAATGTTGGATGACTCCTGCTGTGCAGATTCCTAAAATCATCAAATTTGTAGAGATGGAAAGTAGACTGGTGACTCCCAGGCCTGGAGATAGGGGAGAATGTGGAGATTACTGGGTACAAAGGCTCAGCTGGAAGCGGGAAACGTGGGTGGGTGGTAAACAGTATGAAATTACTTGATGCCACAGAACTGTGCACTTAGCCATGGTTACGGTGATCAGGGCACACTGAATACATGTGTGTAAAAATTCAATGAAACACTATCGATGTGTATAATTAATATATGTCACCAACAATTCCTAAATGCTTAAAGTGCTCGATTTTATATTATGTATGTTTTATAACCATAAGAAAATAATTTTTATTATCATCCAGTGATAAATATGGAACCATAAAAGTTATTTTTGTAACAAGTACAAGTGTAGATTATAGAAAGAAGGCAGCAGTGATACTTGACTTAAAACTGGGCCACCAAAAATGTATGGTTTGGATACTAACAAAGGGGCTTTCAAAAGTTTTTTGTTGTTTTTTGTTGTTGTTCTTTTTAGACAGGGTCTTACTTTGTAGTTCAGGCTGTCCCTGCACTTTCTGTGTCACTCAGGCTGGCCTTGAACTTGCAGCGATCCTCCTGCCTCTGCCTCTGGAGTGCTAGGATTACAGGCATGAGCCACCACATCCGGCCTCAATTTTTAATTCTGTCCACTCTGCACTATCCCTATGATTCTCTCAAAAAACAAAGAACTTTTTATTTTGAAAAATGTAAAACCTGCAGGGAAGTCAGAGCAGCACTGTGGGCGCCCAGCCATCCAACTGTGAGACATGTGGGCCCCTTTGATGTGGCTCCAACACCAGCCTGTTCCGTGTCCCCAGCCTGTCGCCTCTCGGGAATGATTTCTGAGTGCGAGAGCTGGGGAAGCCGGGTCCTGCTCCACAGCACAGCGCTACCCCACTGGTCTATGTAAATGCCTTTGACCCCCACCACGTGGAGGTCTAGTTTCCCGCCAGAACCTGCGCAGTGCAGTAGCTTGCTCAGAATCCTGGAAGCCCTGAGTTAGTGGGGGCTCTTGTTCCTGCGTCACCAGTGAGCAGGCCGAAGCTAACTGGATTCGTGATATCCTGTGGTTGGCTTGGGGCATCAATTCACAGCTGTTCCTTTGAGTTCCAAGGCTGTAGGAGGAGCAGAGGGGTAAAGCAGGAAGGGATAAGTATGGTCAAAAGGAAGGGAGGAAAAGGGGCGTCACCGCTCTGAGCCACTCAGCCCGATTTGGGTAGCTACCTGACATCTTCACATGTCTAAGATGTGCGGACATCTTTTTCTTGACAAACAGCCTCTAAAAACTTCGCCATTTAAGAAGCTCTCGAGAAGATACCCTATGTACACTGTGACCTTCAGGGCCACATGGCTGCCGCCACTGTGACCGGAAGCCACCAACCTGGAGGTTTACCATATGCGGAGGGTGCTTAACCAGGCGGGCGAGCTGACTGCCTGGCTTGCAGCAAGGGAGTTAATTTGGCGACTCACAGGCAGCCTTCAGATGTTTACCTAGAGCCTCCATCTGCTCCAGACAGAAATGACGTGGAGTTCAGCATATTGGAGACTTATTTTGCACTTGGCTATATACAGAAGTGTACTGTTGTACAAGTAGACGCTTAAATTTGTTTGCTTTTTGGGCTGTTGAGTGTGTGTGTGTGTGTGTGTGTGTGTGTGTGTGTGTGTGTGTGTGCTAAGCAATACCCTTTTCCTGGGCCCATCTTTCAAAGTGCAAGTCGCCTAACATAGAAGGGCTCATTTCTTAGGTAGCAAGAACTCAGAGCAGGCGCCTGGTGCTGTTGCTGCGGTGGCTTGGGAGTTGGCGCCGAGTCTCCAGCAGTCTTGTGGCCTGTACCTCGTGGCTCTGCATCATAAAGTTGCAGGGGAAGAAAGAGGGGAAGGGGGAATAAATGGTATACTCCCCCAAGATCAAGCTCCCTTTCAAGTCATTCCCAAATTATCCCACATGTAATTCGTGACTATTCCTCCACTGTGGAAGTTGGAGAGAAAACTTTTTCAAGAAGTGCATTTCTGCCACCAGCAATGTAGTAGTATCTTGAGTAAAAACAGGGAATATGGGTGTTGGAAGGGAACTGGGTATGGGGGGGATCACAGGAGTCAAACCTGTGTGTCAGTGTCTGTTGTTCCATCACCAAACCACACTGTCTTAATAGCCTAATCCCCTGGAAAACTGGGGTCTGACTTTCACTTCTGTGTTCTGTACTGCTGGAATAGCCTTGCTTTTAGGAAGCAGAGCCATCTCTTGCTGTTCTGTTACATTACCTACCTGTTGAGAGCTGCTGCTTCATCAAAGCCAGGGCCAGAGTCTTCCTCCCAGGAGGTGTCGACTGCAGAGCCGCCTGCTGGCATTTCCCCTTGGACTTGGGTAAGATGAAGTCTCTGCTTTTGAAATTGCTAGTGTGGCAAAATGTATCCAGGCATCACAGACATGTATTTCTTGGACTCCTTTGGTTTAATTTTGAATTCCTAGGACCTAACTTTCTTGCATCGAAGAGTTGAAAGTAATACGTAAATTTTTATCCAAGAAACACAGATCATGGCCAAATGATGAAGCCATGCCAGAGATGCCAGTCTTGAGTTTTTTCAGGAGAGTGCAGAAGCATATTGAACTCTTGGGCTCAGTTCCAATCATATTGGCAGAACCCAGAAAATAAATGAATGAGCTCTTCTGCTGATGTGAGACCCAGTGTGTCTGATCCATTCAGGAGCCTTGGCCTGGCCACTCATGGCCTGATCTTGGGCCATTTCTGAGGTTGGGACTTTCATCTCACATCTGTTTATTCCTATGCTGCCTCTTCAGTGTAGGTATCGAAGGCATTAAAGATCCTTCTTTAAATACATACGTGCTCAGTGAAATGAATTAGACACACAAGCTTAAATAGCACATGGCTTCTCTTACACAAGACAAAGTACAAATAATTAAAGAGCAAAATAAAAGATAGTAGGAAACAGGGGAATAGATCTCTTGTAAATGGAAAGGACTAGAGTTAGGTGGGAAGGAGGGAAGAGGGAGGAGATATAAAAAATTAAGATGTGGGCCACAGATGTAGCTCAGTGGTGCTGTGCTAGCCTTGTAAGCACAAGGTCCTGAGTTTAATACCTGATACTATAAGAAAAAAAATTAGTTAGGAATATACTTGAAGGAATTAAAATAATCATTTCGTGAAGACATATGTGCACCCATGTTCATAGCACCTCAGTTTGTGATAGCCCAATCTTGGAAACAACCCAGATGCCCATCAACTGGAGACTGGATAAGGAAGATGTGGTTTTTGTATAAAATGAAGTATTACTCTGCTGTAAAGAATGACAAGTTTCATTCATTTATGTGCAAATGGATACACCTTGAGGACACACTAATAAGTGAAATAAATAGATCACAGTTATGTAAATACTGTATCTTTTCTTTGGATTGAGAACCTGTAGATGTAAATGAGTTCCAGAATCTATGATAGACTTTGTGAAATAGGAAATATTCAAAGGGAATGTCATAGGGGAAAGTAATGAGGGGAAAGAATATGATTTGAAAAGAAAAAGAAAGCACATGTATATAGTGGGTGGGAGGTTGTGGGGTAGGTTGGGATATGGGTAAAAATGAGAATTAAGTCATGTCATATACTGGTACAAATTCCCCAATGTTGAGTGTGATTGTGAGCTGTATATAAAATGTACCAATAAAGAATTCAATTGAAAAAAATTAAAATGTATTGTGCACATGTACAATTCCCCACAAATGGGTGAACTCTAATCATTATGTACTGAAAACATGTAATAATATAAATAAATAAATGCACATGCAGAAATCAGTTACTAATACCTTTTCAGCAGCTAAAGAACCATTGAGGAATTAATTTTGGCCAGGATAAAATATGGAGTTAGCTGTTCAATATCAAATTAAATTCTGCCAGAGGTTTCTGGAAAGCAAAGAAAAATCCATACCTTTATAATTTAGGAAAGGAAAGTTTCTTTCTAATAGAACAAAGATACATTTAAAAATAGATGTGTTTGTCCACTCAGTTTTTAGACTTTGTAAAAAGAAATCCCAAATACGCTCAATTCACATTTTAAATGTAGTACCCAAAATTTAAAATCTGTTTCATTTTGATATTGTGTCCTAAGCTGGATGAGAAGGGCAGAAAAGGGGTGGCTGGAAAGGAGAGAAGCAAGGTAACCCCTTTCAGTGAATCATGGACCTGCGGGTAGCAACAGCCTGCCACAGCCTGGGCCAGGATGCCTGGTGTATTCACATTGGTTCGGAGTCCTCACTACTGCTTCTCAGGGTACACGCTCCTTAGGATTGACTTTGCCAAACAAGATCGAAAAATGAGTCACTGAAGTGTTCCAATGTCCAGAGAATAGCTCCAAAATGATTGTGAACATGAGGAAGAAGTTCATAGTTTCCGCAACCCAGAACACCATAAACACTGTGCAGTCCTGTGTGGAACGGGTATGTGTGCCCCTAGGTGTGGCTTAAGGAAAATTTTTGGTTGCCAATCTCTCCAAAAATATTAAGCTCTCTAGGGGAAAAAAACCTCTCTAAAGATTAACTAAAACAAACTTCCTTATTTTTGTTCAAAATCTGACACAGGTATATACCTACATAGCTCCGAAACTCCAGGAACAATTTTGAAACTTCAGTGAAAAACCTCTTGTAACAAAAAGAATGCTGTCCAATAATGAAAAACAAAGTGTAGTTAAAGTATCAGCATGAAGGGAATAATGGGTGTGCCATTATAGAAAGATAAAACTAACAACATACTAACTCTTGCAGTTTTCTAAGAAATCATTCTTCCTGGTTGTACAAGTCTTACTCAGTAATTCAGGCTGAGCGTGGACTCATCAAATAATCCAGGCTGGCCTCCAAACCTCGGCAATTCCCCTGCCTCAGCCTCCCAAGCACTGGAGTTACTGGCGTGGAGCATGCACCAGCCGATCACTGTGGAGGTCTAGTAGCTGGCATGGGCATACCAACGTCTGTTTTCCTGTAGCTCCTTCCTATGACAGGAGTGCCCAACCTTGGTTAGGAACTGGGTCCCACAGCAGGAGGTGAGTGTCAGGTGAGCAGGGGAAGCTCCTATGCTGAGAGCGGATTCCTTCCCTCACAGGCAGGACAACCTGAGCTCTGCTCCTGTCAGGTAGTGTGTAGGAAAAGAAACCAAACAATAAATAAATATTTTTT
The DNA here is from genome assembly GCA_004025085.1 of Thryonomys swinderianus. NCBI lineage: Eukaryota > Metazoa > Chordata > Mammalia > Rodentia > Thryonomyidae > Thryonomys > Thryonomys swinderianus. The sequence goes on from PVIC010015035.1 coordinate 19,621, forward strand.
TTAAAAACCCTACTCTCACTAGTCCATGAGAAAGTTATCTTCATTGAAACCAGTCCTTGGTGCCAAAAAGATTGGGGACGGACTTCACGTAGCACTGTGGGATAGACAAACCATTGTTCCACGTAACACACAGAAGATAAACATCTCCAAGCTCAGTGACTTGCCAGGGTCCCTGGGGTTTTGATGAGGGAGCCCAGACTGTGGCTTAAATTTTCTGCCACTGTCCCACTGAGCAGCAGCAACGAGCCAGGCATCAGTATCCTCAGCTCAGGAAGAAATGACCAGTGAACAGAGCCGAATGTCTCTGTCTGAGCGACAGAGAGATGCCTCCTTATGTCACATGCTCAGAAGAAAACAAGCATGCCACAGCTAAGATTTGGGAAGGGTGGCCAGAGATCACCTGCATGAAGAAAGGATTATCTTCTCTAAAAATCCAAAGGTCTTAGCAGGCCAGAGTTCAGAATGAAGGGCTGTAGATCTTAACACAGCAAGTGCAGAGTTCACAAGGCTCCAAACGGATTGACGCCCTGGGGCTCTTCCTAAGGCGGGAGTTGACTTACAGCTTACTGAGCAAGAGCGAGCCAGATGAGTTTGTAGAGGAAGGGAGGCCTGGGAACACCCGGGCTCTTCTGGCCGCAGAGGATTTCCCGTTTTTCTCTTAAGTGACGTGAAATCCCAGTGTTGGTTTTCCCATGTAGGGAATGGGTTAGGGAGAGAGAACGATCTGATACTGTGAGTTTGAACATCACTTTGACTACGGCACAGAGACTGAGAGGCTGGTTAGGAGCTCAATTCACACGTAGGCAGGACCTAGTTTGGATTAGGGTGGAGGGAATGCGAGGCTCTGAAATGCATTTTGGGTATGGAACTGGGAGAGTTCTACTATGATCTCAAATTGTGGTTCATAGGAAGGCTCTGAAATTGGACCATCATTTAAAATCCTGGCTCTTCCACTTACTTGCTGAGTGATCCATAGTAAATGATATGTTTTCTGTGACTGAGTTTCTCAACTGGATAAACATGGACAATGATAGTATTTACCACCCAGATTTATTGAACAGATTAAGTAAATTGGCACCACCAGGAAAAGACAGATGTGTGTGCATGGACCCTGGTGATGTGAAGACTTGCCCAGTGCAGTGTTGGTAGAGGAGTGAGAAGCCAGCCTGGATGGACTGCCACCATGAGGGTCCCGGATGGGGTGGTTTCAAGTCCTTCCTCTTTCTTTTTTTCTCATAACTGTCAGAAAAGATCTTATTTCCCTTCCTCAGTTGCTCAGAACTGCAAAAATCTGCCTGGCTTTGGCCCTAATACTGCTTTTCAAGGCTGTGACCCAAAGCATTGTCATGTCCCATGCCACTGGGTCCCCTCAGGACGTGTTTACCTCATGGAACCTGCCCCTCAGCACTGGTTCTTGGGCTCAGCAAGTGACTTCTCCAAAGGCTTGTCCTATCAGTGCTGCCAGGAACACAGCAGCTTGGAGAAGGGCCTCCAGGGACACCTGAGAGACGGCAGGTGCTGTTGAGCCGTCTTTGGCCAATATGTTTCAGATCATGTACAGCAAAGGGAAGGGCCACCTCAAGGAAAATTGTTACACTGAGCTCCTACTCGACTGCAGCAACTACTAAGCAGAAGCAGCTGCAGCTTCGATGAGGGCTGCAACCTTTCCTCTTTCCGGTGTCTCGATGGGAGCTTCTGGAGCAACACTGTCCTGTGCTCTCAATGTGTCTTCCCAGAATGCAGCGGTGGCAACTTAGTTGCTAGTGCAGCAATCCTCAGAAGTGAGGCCTTTAGAAGGTGATCGGCCATGAGTGTGGAGGCGTGATAAGTGGAGTTAGTGACCTTATAGAAGAGGTATGAGAGAGCTGCTTCCCCCTTCCACCCTTTCATCCTTGTGCCCTCTGTCCAGTGGGGATGTAGCAATCAAGCACCATCTTGGAAGCAGAGTGTGAGCCCTCACCAGACATGGATGTGCATTTTGATCTTGGATATTCCTTAATCCAGCACCTTAGATGGCTCAGCCACGCTATCCACTACCCACACTATCCACACTATCCACCATATTGCAACCTCTAAGGCCTGTGAGAAATTTCTGTTGCTTATAACGTAATGAAGACAATGTTTTCCAATGTCCCGAGAAAGAACAGGGTTAAGTGGTGGGTAGGTAGCATTAGAGCAGGTGGAATTTGGGCTCAGTTACCTTTAAACTTCTTTTCAGTTTTAGGATTTTATTTGTAGGCTTCTTCAGGAACTGTCATTCTATTGACTGAACATTAATGGATAATAATAAATTACTTAGGTATCTTCAGTGTTTTCCTATTGAATAGTATGTTTACCTCTGTCAGAAATTCTTTACTGGCTAAGAAATTACAGACTATTTCAGAGTAGGGCTCATTCTCAGTGTATTGTGAAATGAAAGAGACAGGATGGTGCCTACACAGTGAGACTCTGCCAGGAAGCAAACCAATAGGGGAAAAGGTGTTTATTAAAAACAGTCTAGAAGAACAAGCTGTCCTCACAGTGTCATTGCCAGGTGATGAGTCACTGGTGCACTATAGTTTCTTCAACAGACTTTTCTGACTTCCTGATTCTTATAAAATGAAAGTGCTTACTTTTATAAATGAAGAGTAGAGAAGCTTTTTCTGTTCCTTGCAGAGATTGTAGCCTCTTGATATTTATTTGCACTAGTGATCCAGTCTTGGCCTTCTTGTGTTTTATATAGTTGCTCTTTATCCCCTCCCACTGTAATAATAATTTGCCTTTGCAATCTTCCCTCTAGAACAATGAGGATGTAAGGTCATCAAGGAGCTTACCTTTCTACCCTTTGTACAACTCTTGGGGTGCTGCGGGGGTGTGGAGGAAATGTGGCTGGACCAAGTCACCCTCCTACCTAATGGATTTAGTCTAGAACTTCTTCCAGGCTTCACAAGTCCTTGAGGGGAGGGCAGCGGACCTCACTGACATGAAGGAGCTGTAGTGGAAGGGTCTTAGCACTTTCTTCCAGATCAGGCTCTTTGGTGCGGTGGGAGGTGGGGGCAGGGGGTTGGGGTAGTGTCTTTTAGTGAGTTTCTTTGCATATTACTTTCCTCAAGTGCAGATTCTTCTTTTAGAGAGAAACAAAATCCTGGCATTTCTGAATAAATAAGCTTTTCATATCCTATTTTTCAAGCTGTCACATGATAAAACTAAATTTAAGAACTTTAAGATTGCCCTTAGAGGGAATAGACTCTGGAGAGAAATCTCATCATTTTCACATTTTAAAATAACTGGTAATTCTCAGACAACCCAAATTGTGTCACAGATAACTACAAGAAGAAATGACTCAGTCATTTCTTACTGGCGACAAGTTAGGAGACAAATGTCACTGAGAGTAGAATCTTCTGGGATGAGTTTTTCTCCCTTTCCACCAGCTGTACCCAGTGGTTGCAGATGAACTCCTCATTGGCTCACGGGGCTGCTCCAGCCTCAGGCTGCCAGCACAGATGTGACTCATGCCCGGCTTCCCACCAAGCTTGCTCTCCATGTCATTTTCTCACTGGGTGGAAGGTCTCAGGCCTTCCACACTGGGCAGTTCACTTCTGTTTGTGTTGTAGCACAGATTGATACGATATGGAGTAAGAAAAGGTAAGGGTTACACTATGGCAGAAAATATGGAGGATTTTTTCTTTATATCCCAAAAGGCAGTGCTGCAGAGAGGGCTAAGAGTGTGTCTGTTAACAGGACTCTCTGGGCTCAGATTCCAGTGGAAGCATTTTCCACACCTTAGGCAGTTTCTAATTGCCCCTTCTCCTCAGCTGGCTTTCTTGTAAAAGAGGAATTTTACTGGTACTTCCTCTTTGATCTATGCCAGCGCTTACCTCTTTGAGTTATGAGATGTGGAAATACTTAAGACAGTGCCCCAGTAATTCCTCTTTAATGAGTGATTCTACATTAATAATAATATTAAGCTTTTTTTTTTTTTTTGAGACAGGGTCTCGCTTAGTTCAGGCTGGCTCTGAACTCACTATGTAGCCTAGGCAAGCCTAGAACTCAGCAATCCTCCTGCCTCTGCCTCCCGAGTGCTGGGATTACAGGTGTGAGCCACCACGCCCGGCACTGTGGTATGTGGTATTGATTGCTGGTGGGCGTGAGTCTCCACGCCCAGCATTGTTATGTGGTTACCAGGGATCGAACTCAGGACCTTGCGCTTGCGAGGCAGGCAGCGGAACCACTGAGCTAACCCTCCGGCCCAATAATATTAAGTTTTAAAGAGAATGGGATAGAGGTACTCAAACAATAATTCTAAAATACTGAATTTATGTTGAGACTTTTGGGGGAAGTAGGAAGTGCATTGAAAAATAGGCTGTAGTTTAATGATAGAGCACTTGCCTAGCACGACTAGGCCTTGGATTCAATCTCCAGTAACACACACGTGTGTGCACACATGTGTGCAAAAACAAAAGGCAGTAAGCCTTAGGCATGGGTAGGATGCATTGGTGAATAGGAGTAGTACGATGGTTCAAGGGAAGGTGGGAACAGGGCTGAGGCACAGCTGGTGCCCTCAGCTGGGCCTGGCTTGGCCTGAGCCAGGGCACTTTGTGTGCATTACTGTGTCCAGCCGCCACAGCGCAGAGATGCAGAGTTGCAGAGGGGTTGAGGGCCCTGCCCAAGGTGCAGGTGCCGGGCAGGCCACCCCCAGCCGAGTGCAGGGCTTCCCTGGGGCTAAAGCTCTGCTGCTTGGCCAGGACTGGTCAGGGCAGGACTGAGTGCAGCCTCTTTTCCTGCTGAGCATCTGAGCAAGATCTGAGCTCTCAGCCACCTCACCATCACCTCCTACTCAGATCTGAAGAGCGAGGGCGGTCGTGATTCCTTCGTCCTCTGCAACAGACTGGAGACTTCTCTTTGAAAAATAAGCTCAGCTCCCCTTAGCTAGTGTACGGGAGAGCCCAGGGGTGGAGGCGGGGGAGCTTGGCACTGGAAACCAGGCTGGTGAGATGTGTTGAGCCTCGGTCCCCCTGCAGCGAGACAATGTGCTTTCCATTCTTATTTTGAAAACAGAGAACTGGTCCTGTGAGAGGTTACCTCCTTTAATCAGAGCTCTGGAGCTACAGGGCACTCCTGCAGGGGCTCAAGCCCAGGCCTGCAGCACCCTGAAGCCCAGCTACTTTCTTCTCTTTCCCCCGTGCCCCACAACCTGTGAGGTACTGGAAAGAATTCCAGGTGTGCAATTGTTGGTTCCTACACTAAAACATACCCGGGATTTTTCTTCTCAATCTCCTCTTGCCCGTTATTTTTCCCCACTACTGAGTGTTGAACTAGGGCCTTTGCGCTGAGCTACAGCCCTGGCCTTCATTATTTATTTAGTTAGTTATTTTAATACTGAGATAGGGTTTCTCTACATTGCTAATTTGACCAGGCTGGGCTTAAACTCAAGATCCTCCTGTCTCAGCCTCCCAAAATGCTGGAGTTACAGGTGTATGCCACCATACTGGGCTTCCTTCTGCCCATTCTCCATGTACCATTTCCCTTCCTTCCCTGCGAAAGGAAGCATCCTATTTCATGGACAGTCTGGGTCATTAAAATCGCTAGCGAAGAAGGGCTCATTGGAAAACTGCTGATGGCTGCAGCCCTTTGGGCCTGAGCAGAATTGCTGGCGCTTCCCTGCTGGGGCTCCCTGTGCTCCCACCGCCTGGGAGAGCTGGGGAAGGGGATGCCTCAGGGACATGCTTTATGCATCATCCCTGTGGGGACTGCAGTGAGCAGCGGTTTTTACTGAGTTAGCATAGACCTTATTTCACCTGAGCAGGAGCTTCTGTGGCCACCAAACCTTCCTCTCACTTTCTTGAATTCTCTCAGCTCCGGAAATGAGTATCTAGGTAGATAGGTCAGCTTCCCTATCTGCCTGACGAGGAAGGGGAATCCTTCTCCCAGGGGAAGTTGCCTGTAATGCGACTGTGAGAGCCCAGCCGCTGAGAGGGCGGACCAGCCTGGTCTCAGGGAGCCCAGAATGGCAGCCCTTGGGGTCTCCAGGACCAGGGCAGGTGGCAGGCGGGGGGGGGGGGGGGGGGGGGGGGGGGGGGGGGGGGGGGGTCACGGCGGCTCCGCCCATTTCCTGTCCGTTCAGGTGCTGGGAAGGAGCAGCTGCAGGTGCTCCCTGCAGAGCCCCCGGGGGCCCATGGTGCCGCACGCATCCTTCTCCCCGGAAAGCCCCAGCCTAAGTGCGGGTGGGAGTTCGGTCTCACTTCCGCCAGGGTGGCCTTCTGGATGGCTGACCGACGGGGAAGCTGAGCCGGCAGCCCCCCAGCAGGATCTGAGAGAAAGAAGTGCTTTTTTCAGTGAAAGGACCCTCTGGCCATGGTAACCAGGTGAAGGGCATTGTTTTGCCTTCCAGTGAAGTAGTATTGCAGGACGGCTCCTTAAAAGCACAGCGGGGGATTTAGCCCAGTCACTCAAGTGCGAGGTGGTGACTTTGATCCCTGGTACAAAAAAAAGTCCCAAAACACGGTGAAGACTGAGCACAGACGACCTGCGGAGGAAGGAGTGGTTCAGAATGGCAGGTGCAGGGTGCTCTGGGGGCCCTTCTGCCTCTGACCTGCACCTGGTCCCCGCCTTCTCCCTGGCGCTTCCCTGTCCGGGTCCCCAGCCTCACAGGAAGCGGGGCGCAGCACCCCCAGCAGAAGCGCAGGGGTGGGAGGTGCGGAGGCCCTGTGAGCCGGGCAGGGAGCCAGCCCTCGCCCGGGAAGGTGTCACTTACCTGACTGCACCACTCTGGGACACTTTGTAGTCCTCTTTGGAAATGTGAGGTATTTTTATTCTATGAGGGGAAGATTTGTCGAACCGATAAAGAAAAAAAAATTTACTTTGGGTAGGGAAGCTCTTTGTATAAGCTGCTTCCCATTTGTGCACCCTTCACAGGAGCAGGACAATACACATAACTCTGTCGGGAATATTGGGGTTCCCTCATCACACCCCTCATTCCGTGTGTGCCCGGTCTTCTGGAACCGTCGCCTTGATGACCTTGAATCTCTGGCCAAATCCTGTTCTGCAGCCGCGCCAGCCTCTCCCCTGTGGCCACGCCGGGCTCTTCCCAGCTCACTGCTCTGGTCACACACTCTGGCCTCCCTCCCTCTCAGGGCGTCGGTTCCAGCCCGTCCTTGTCACGCTTGTCTTTCCAGCCTGCGCTTCACACCACGCCCAGAGGCGACCTTGGGATTGGCTGTGACCGTCTCCCTCTACACGTCCTGCCAGTGCTCAGCCTTGAGGAAGCCAGAGCAGGCACATCCTGAGTGAATGTGCTCAGTGAGGCCTCCACTCACCTCCTAAGTGGTCTCTGTCCTCTTCCTTATACCGATATTTACCGAACACCTTGGAAATACGTCTCAGATCCGCCCTGTCTTCTCCAACCGCCCCCCATCAGGTCCAGATGGCATCTGTGGCAAATGAGCATCCGGTTGGGGGTTCCCAGCCAGCTCTGGGTTCCTGGTGCCCACGGGAGCTCAAGGTCAAGGTTCCCACCCCTAGTTACAGAGCTATGGAAAACTGACCCCAGAAGGACAAGGCAACGCGTTGGCACCCCAAGATCGAAATGAGATACAGTTAATACAGACTATCACAAAGTCCTACTGTTGTATGTTTCCCCATCTCCTTATTAACTAAATTCTTTCAAAGGTAAGAACTTTGTTCATCTTTGGACAGCATTCTGCTGGGCATGTGGTAGATACCCAATATTTTCAGAATAATTGCTTTTCTCAATATTTAATATTGCTTAATTAACTTTTACTATCTTTTTTCTCACAGAATGAAGATATTCAAATGTTGTTTTAAATACCTCCTGCAGCAAAAGGTGTTCATCCTATTTTTAACCCTATGGCTGTTCTCCTTGCTAAAACTTCTCAATGTGGGGAGGCTCCTCTTTCCTCAGAGAGGCATTTACCTGGTGGAGTACTCCTTAAGCACCTCACCTTTCGTAAGAAACAGATACACACACATTAAGGAGGAAGTCAGGTATGAAGTTAACTGTTCTGGGATCTACGAGCAGGAGCCTTTGGAAATCGGCAAGAGCCTGGAGATACGGAAACGAGATATCATTGACTTGGAGGATGATGATGTTGTGGCAATGACCGGTGACTGTGACATTTACCAGACTCTAAGAAGGTACCGCCAGAAGCTCGTGTCGAGCGAGGAAAAGAGCTTCCCAATAGCTTATTCTCTGGTCGTCCATAAAGATGCGATTATGGTGGAAAGGCTCATCCACGCTCTATACAACCAGCACAACATCTACTGCATCCATTATGACCTAAAGTCACCTGATACCTTCAAAGAGGCCATGAACAACTTAGCTAAGTGTTTCTCTAATATTTTCATTGCTTCCAAGTTAGAGGCTGTGGAATATGCCCACATTTCCAGACTCCAGGCTGATTTAAATTGCTTATCAGACCTTCTGAGGTCTTCAGTCCCATGGAAATACGTCATCAACTTATGCGGGCAAGATTTTCCCTTGAAGTCAAACTTTGAGTTAGTGTCAGAGCTGAAGAAACTCAATGGAGCGAACATGTTAGAGACAGTGAAACCCCCTAACAGTAAGATGGAAAGATTCACCTATCACCATGAGCTCAGACGAGTGCCTTATGAATACGTGAAGCTCCCAATAAGGACAAACATCTCCAAGGAAGCACCCCCTCACAACATTGAGGTATTTGTGGGCAGTGCCTATTTTGTTTTGAGCCGAATGTTTATTAAATACATATTTAACAGTTCCCTCATTGAAGACTTTTTTGCCTGGTCTAAGGATACATACTCCCCTGATGAACATTTCTGGGCTACTTTAATCAGGGTGCCAGGGGTACCTGGTGAGGTTTCCAGGTCAGCCCAGGATGTGTCTGACCTACAGAGTAAAACCCGCCTTGTCAAATGGAATTATTACGAAGGCTTTTTCTATCCCAGCTGTACTGGTGCTCATCTTCGAAGTGTGTGTATTTTTGGAGCTGCAGAATTGCGGTGGCTTATGAAAGATGGACATTGGTTTGCTAATAAGTTTGACTCTAGGGTGGACCCTATCTTGATTAAATGTTTGGCAGAAAAGCTTGAAGAACAACAGAAAGAATGGATCTCTTTGTCTTCAGAAAGGGCATTTATGAATAAAAATCCCTCAGTCAGATCTTCACAGTAAAACGATGATAAAAATATGAGGATATCTGGCACATGGGGGTTTATATAGAAGCATTTATTGTGCTATGTCCAGTACCATTTGAAGTTAATCTTCTCAGAGTTTGAAAATTGCCTCAAATTCCATGCATTGAAGAAAGCAGTCTAGACTTTCATGTTATGAGCTTGGAGTTGGTTGGCTCTTTTAATGTTTCATTTTTGCTTGTAAACTCACTGAGCTAAATCAGGGGTCTTAGATATTTATTGAGCACATACTGTGCACTGGGCACTTTTTTAGAAAACATTCAGGAATTAAATCTAAATCCTAGTGAGTTGCACAATGCCCTCAGGAAGCCATGGCTTACCCTCATCACATGGTGATCTCAGCATCTTTGTATTCTCCAAGTAGCGATGAGGATTCTGCTGCAGAACTGATGGAGCACACGCTGAGCCTGTTCAGAGCAGCCTGTGGATCCGGTGACCAGCACTCCACTCATCTCTTACTTCAGCTCCGTAGATGTTTCTTAACCATTAAAATCTTAGGAAGAGAGACTCCACTACCTCAGCAAAGCTCAAAGAATTGTCCGAGTGCCTGCTTGCCAAAGTTCAATACACCTTCTGGTGCCTCACGTGTCCGATTCAGGATTGAGAGGACTGCTGGATGTGGCATTTACACTATGTGGGTGGCAGGGACAGCGGCGGGGATGGTTGCCATGGTCAGGAGGGATGTCCCCAAGGAGGAGAAAGGGATTTATTCAGCTTTTACGCCCATTATATGTTGCCTTTTTTAACTCAGTTGCTTCTTTAGAATACTTTTACTGATGAAAATAAGAAATGATGAAAGAGTTCGGAGTGTCACACACCAGAACCTTAACCCTCTCTCTCCCATCTCCTCAGTCAGCATTCTAGGTAAGATGGAGCATTCCCTATGGAACTGGTACCACTTGTGCAACTATCAAGTCACTAACTCTTCTTGAAAAGGTCGTATGACCTGTGACCACACTCTGAGCTAATCATGATGTTCATTTAAAAGCTTTTCTCTTCTGTCCTTTGCCTCAGTGGAATGCAAATTTAAAACGGCAAAAACTCTAAGTTCACTGTGGTCTTCTTCACATCTTAGACTCAAAGAGAAAAACATAAGTTTTCCTAAGGACACAACAAGAATATTTATTAATGCTATATTGTGAAACCCACACCTATATGTATGTTTATATAAATAAAATACACAGCACAATATGTATAGTATATATAGTACATACTAATGTGTGTTAGCCTATATACTACATGTTATATAAATGTATGAATCTCTGAATATATATTCACTAATATATACTATATATATATATATATATATATATATACCAATACTATATATTATTTACACACGCATGTGAGTGTGCCTGCACACAATGACTATATTGCACTGGAACAGGGCCTGAAAACAGACTGTAATATTTTCACCAATCCCTGGGAGATTGTAAAACTCTTAGAAAGATGTTCTCAAGTCAGCCTCAGGAGCTTCTGAGAGATATACTTGTTAGTCAAGGCCAGAATGTGACTATTTAGAAGACTGAAATATCTAAATATTATTTATTCTGCATGTAAAATGCACTTTGCTTGTTTAAAAAGTTTGACACTAACTGCCAAGTGGCACCCGCTTGTCTTTTTCTCTCTCTTTCACTTGTATTTCCACTTTTTTTATTCCCTTCATTGCTTCCCTCTTCAGGAAATAAGTCTTACTGAGTCCATTCTTAAGCGTATGCTGCCCTTTCCAAAAAGAGGTTCTGCTGAGGTCCCATAGTGGATATTTGGTGTGTCAGACACCAGACAAGCTGAGTCCCCATGGTCTCCATGAGCCTCAGATCTGGTCTTTGTCGTCAGCACGTGGGTCCCTGTCCTGGCTTGCTCACAAGTGCTGTGTTGTGTTGTGTCGTGTTGTGTCATGTTGTGTGAGAACCTGTTGTGTTGTGTCGTGTTGTGTGAGAACCTGTTGAAATGGCATATGAAGTGGCTTGAGAATGAGGGGACAGTTTGAAATATTAGGCTGTAGTGAGACAAACACAGCACCAGCACCACTGTGAGGCTTATACCGTTAACATTTCTAAGGGAGAGGCCGAAGAGCAGAGGCAAGTTCTGTCCCCAAGCCTGGATCTGAGAAAAGCCCCATTTCCTGCCACTAGGGTTTCTCTTGAAGCCAGTAGGATTAGCAACTTGGCGCAATGGCTTAGCCGGGGAGAGGGAGCAGAAATACTTTGCCCACCATCCAGGATGTAATACACTGGGTCCTATTGAAGTCCTATTTTTTATGCCTTTGGCTTTCAGAATAGATGTGAATGCTGACAAGTGTCAGACTCTGGTCCAGTGTCTTGTCTCCTGGTGAGAAATGATTCCATCCCCAGTTTATTACGTGTTGTCCAGGTTGCTCAGCACTTTGCATTCAGGCGGAAGGCTGTTGCCTTCTTCCGCTCTGACACCTCTCCCTGGAGTCCGCTCCTTAGTTTCAGGGAGCTCTTCAGACCGTGGTCCTTTGCCTCTCAGACCCTGCCGATTCCCCACAGGTCTTCAAACCTCATTTCTTCCCTAAAACCTTGAGGTATGCTTCCCTCTCTGTCAGGAAATGTGCAGTCTGTGTTGAATTATCCTTTGTGCAGCATGTGTTGGATCTAGACTCCTAAGTTATTAAGAGATGAGACCAGGACCTTCAGTTTGTAAATTAGATGTGGATGCTAGATTATATTATTAATGGGTGAGCTACCAGAACATCTATATTATATGAACAATCTATTATAACACTTGTTTAAAGATCAGTGTGGTTCTTTTTAATATTTTGGCTATTTTAAATGAACTATAGATATTCAAATTTAAAAATTTCTTTTGCCTTCTAGAATGTGAAGATATATATGACTGATATGAGTGTGAAACATATTTCATGAAAAGAAATGAAAATTTGTTTTCAGAATGTAAAATGAACATGTTCTTATGTTGTTATAACTATTTTTTGCTTGTGTTAATGATAATACGAGAATTTTTATTTTATTCAAATATTTTTATCAACTGGTCTCTAAAGCATCTTTGTTTTTGTTGTTTATCATTTTAGAAATAAATATCCCATTATATGAATTTTAAATAGATCAATGATTCATTTTTGTATTACGCTCCTGGTGCATGTTAATTTTCTGGTATTTTAAAATAAAATGTGCTCTCAAAACCAGTGCCCTGGAATTTAGGAGTTTTTCTTTCTCTGGTGGTGCTGGGTCCCTACACAGATTCTTTCAATTTATGGTACTGGCCCAATAGTGAAGAACAGAGTTCATTTTACCTTACTGTAAAAGAAATTCAGTGTGTGTTACACAGAGAATGTAGGCACAGGAGGGTAAATTGTTCAATATGAAAAAGTCTCACAGAATCTTCCAGGATTTACCTGTTTTCACTACCATTTTTTCACTAAGATTATCTGGGGAAGTATTCTAGTTTGCTTGGTTACTTGATAAAAGCTAGTTCTCAATGGAGACCTAGAAAATTAAGAGACTTTTCTTTCTTGGAAGGATTCCTGACTTGATTTTAAGTCTACAGCCCACTGGGAACCACCTGAAGCCACCAGAGGCCCCTGGCTTTGCTGATGGCCAAATATCCTTTCTAAAGCCATACCAGTCATCTGCCTAACTGGCACACGGAATGCAAGGAATGTGCACGCCATGCTCACAAGTCAAATCTGTCTCTGAGAGTAAGGCCATTTTAGGAATCATGAACATAATAAAAATTAATGTTTTACTCAGCCTAAGATGAATATTAGCTCTTGCCAAACTAAGCAAGTTTGAAAATCCACAGTCATTTCAGGAAGCACTTGAACTTCCGTGGCAGTGGTGATGGTGGTGGTTGGGTACAACATCATATTAAATAAAGACCTATGCAGAAAGTTCTATTATTTTTTTCTTTTCTCAAGCATCTACTTCTCAAGTGGGACAATTGGCTTCTAGCTTCATGACACTGGTTATGAGGGAACTGGCAAGGGAGAGTGAGAAGATGGTTGCCAACGTGTCCACTGCAGGAAGGACATTGCTGTGTCCACGCACAGCAGGCTGGGAGAGCAGGAGTCTGTCTAGGAGGAAAACCACAGCAGGGCCATTTGCCTCCCCCCTCCCCCCACCTTGGGCTTCCTCCTCACAGGAGCACCTTGCATTCAGTCATCGGGAAGACCAGCGTCTGAGGAGAAATCGTGGTCAGAAGCCCAGGGACATTTAAGTTTTGGTTGCTGCCATTGTTATTACTTCCTATAGAATAATAAAGGAAATTAAACTGAAACAATTTATATGCATAATCCTGACAAAACCACTACAGTTTTGAGAATCTTCTTTTATCTTGTGTATACATTTAGACCTTGTCTTTTTCCCCATTGCCAATAAATAGGTTTATAGTCATTTTGCCACGTTGCTACATGATCTCCATGACTACATAATGGCCCTACTGTCATTTACTCAGCTTTCCTTTATTGTAGGACATTTGGATTAAAAGCTCTTTCTTTCCTTCTCTTTTCTTTTTTCTTTCTTTCTTTCTCTATTTCTGTCATAATAAGTCATTTCACCTTTGAAAATAGAGTTTCTCCTTCTTTGAATCACTTCCTTAGGATGCATTTTCCACGAAAGAAATTACACCCCTGTAAAGAATGAGTGTTTTTATTTCTTGCTTTCATATGCATTGCAAATTGTCCTCTCTGGGAACTGTGTAGGACACTGGTTAGCCTCTACCTGTGGGAGATAAACCATACCTATTTTTTCCAATAAATGCCCATTCTGACAATAAACTGAAACAAATGGGCAAGCAAAGACCTTTGTCCAAAGCAAAGATGTAAACTTCCATCTAACAGACCAAAGGTGATTTTCTAATGCATGGTTAATAAGTGTTAATAAAAAGCTACTTCAGAATATTCTCAAAGGTTTTAAATGTCTGACCGACTCCCTTCCAGGCAGCCTCAGAGACTGCTAGTTCCCTCCAGACTCTGTTCTCCCCAGCTTTCCTGGTTTTGTTGTGAGGAGCGCTGTCACCCACCATCAATTCCCAGCCTCCCTTTCAACTAAGGGCGATGATGGGTTGTAAACAGAAGCCACCGGGATGCATGTGGAACGGGGCTCACCTACTTTGCCTCCTTCATCCCGTTTCTTTCCCTCATGCCCAGAATGTAATAGCAGGAATTTCAGTCACTAGCAAAATAAGCATGGCAGTTTTATGGCAGCGATAGAGGAAAAATGACATTTGAACCATCCAAGACCTACCACCTCTGGTCATCTTTGATGGAATGAAAATTTGATACATACTTTAACTGCTTATCTTGAGTCTCTGTTACCCACAGCTGAACCTGATACTGAACTGTACACCGTGTTTTTCTAGGACAGTGGAGTCTGCGTGATAACCACCCTGCCGTTGTCATACCTAACAAAATCAACAGTTCCTTACTGTCAAACACTGAGTCCATTTACAAAGTATCCCCAGTTGCACCACATATTTTTGCATCCTCTATTTAGATCAGCATTTTTTTATTAACTTGGTTTATTTTACTTTTCAAGTGTTGTTACTCTCACTTAGCATTGTGCCAAGCCCACACAGGTGCTGGGATGGTAAACAGTCAAAAAGAGAATCAGACCCAACTCCATGCCTATACATACATACATACATATATATACATACACACACATACTATACATGCATGCTATATTAAATAGTATCTGTGAATATATGTGATTAATATATGTGATTATCTGATTATCTACCTCAGTGTGATGTACCACTCTTTGCCCTCACATTTTCTCTGCATTTATCCTTATAAAGTGCTTTTCATTCTTATTTTGTAGGTAAGGAAGGACCCCCAGGAGGTCAGCTGATTTGCCAGAGGTGAGCAGCTAGTAAGTAACAGAGTTGAGAACAGAATTCACCTGGCTCTTCCCCTAAGGTATTAGTCCCTTTCCCGGGCTCCACCCCTCTGCCCACCTGGAGAAACCATCCCACTGGGAGTCAGGATTTCCGCACACAGAGTGCGTGGAGGAAGGACCCACACATTCCATAGCTACACAGTGCCAGCTCCTGTGGGGGAAGGAAGCTGATGGAGAGGGAGGAGGAAGCCAGGGTGAGGACGGCGTCCACACGGCTCACTCCCTCTCCAGGGCTCTTGCCTCAGTGTTCCTGTCCCGGCCACCAGCCCTCACTGCTGGCTCCTCTTGACCTTTGGCTCCCTCACTTCCTCATTCCTGATGAGCATTCCTCCTGTTTTCAAAGTTTTTCAGCCCAAATCCCTTGGGCTGCTTCAAGCGCCTGGGCTCAAATGTTCCTCCTTCCTCTGCCTCTTAAACAGCTACATTTCTAGCCTCCCCTGCTCTTTCTAAAAGCCTTATATCTGGAGGCAGGGTCTTGCTAAGTTGCCAAGTTGTCCAGGCTGGGCTCAAACTTATAAACCCCCTGCCTCAGCCTCTCAAAATTCTGGGATCACAGGTGTATCCCATCATGCCTAGCTCAAGCACAGCATTTTGGCTCTGGTCCAGACCCTGGGGCTCATGACCAGTATGTACTGCGTTGGGCCCAGGCTCCTGCCCAGTCAGAAAACCTAATTCTCTTTCTTGAGAGCACATTCCGATGGGGAATCCCAGTGAGAGCCTCCACGCTGGTGATTTGGACTTTGCCACAAACACTGCTGGTCCCCAGGGTGCCAGGCTCAGCTCACATACTTCCCGGGGCACCGTACTTCACAAAGCAATGATGGTCAGAGGCACAGGAAAGCCAGCCATCAACCATCAGTGCTTCCAAACTTCAGTGGGCATGAAAATCACGTGGACATTGTGTTGAAGCTCAGATTGATGGAGTGAGTCTCAAAGGGCCAGTGTTGGCAGAACTCGATGTTTCCAGCGACTTAGGCTCACGCTCAGGTCGTCCACTCGCTGTTAACCAGATCAAAGGAAGCCGTCTATTTGGGTAAAAGGGAGAAAGGATTTGTTAAGGCTCCCTCTGAGGAGACAGAGGGGCCCATGTGCCTCAAATCACCATCCCACTGGGTGCAGGGGGG
>PVIC010015036.1:0-35746 GCA_004025085.1 Thryonomys swinderianus
GAACACCTGTAGATGCAAATGAGTTCTAGAAAGTAGGACAGCTTTTATAGAGTGGAATATTTCTATAGGAAACTTGGTGTGGGAATGTGATGAGGGGAAGGAATAAATATGATACAGAAAGAAAATAAAAGAGCATGTATAAAGGGTGGAGGAGGGGGGAGTGGGTAGGGATATGGGTAAAAATGAGAATTAACTTGTGTCATATACTGGTACAAATTTCCCAATGTTATATGTGATTTTGAGATGTATATAAATTGTACCAATAAAGAATTCAATTAAAAAAAGAATAGTATCAAAGACTCAATAATGAAATATCCATGGTACGTGTCAGACAGAAGTCAAATTTATATTATTTTAGCTGAACCCCACATCAAATACCAAAGCTGCTGGGAGACCAGGGTCCCTATTGTAGCCTAAGCCTTGTCAGTTCTAATATATATTATATATATGCTAGGTGAAACTAAACAAAAATTGATGCTAAATAAGCTAAACAAAAATAATTATGACTAGTTTGAACTATCAAGACCCAAAATGGGGCCAAATGTTTGAATACTTGTAAGGTATGACCAAAATATACCACAGATGTTTAAATTTAAATGGCCTGTCACACGTCCTGAGACAGTTCTGGGAGTCTTCTTTCCTGAGGTCTTTACAAGGTGCGTAGTTGATGGATGTCTGAGGAGCCACCTGAGCTTCTGAGCTTCAAATCTTTATCTAAATAAGGGCAATGGCATACCTATGCTGTTACACCCACGTGTCTGTGTGCCTTCCACATACACTGTGGAAATGCCTACTGGGGGTGCTGCTTTCCCTTCATAATTTGTGCACATTTAAAGCTCATTTGCAGTCCTATCTTGTCTACCCCAGCCAGAGAACAGGTGATGTGAAGACAACCGAGGTGCTAACATGCTTCATCTTTCAACAAGGGTCAGGCAGCTAGGCCCATGCTGGCCGCACACCACTCTAGCCAGGACTGCATGTCAAGAGCTTGGTTTTGGGCTGAACAGGAAGATGGAAGTGCATTGACCCAGAAGCAGAGAATGTGGTGCTCAGCGGCCTGCATGTCCTATGGTTCCAGTCCAAAGTGGCTGTCAGGGACATGCCAGGCTCCATCATCCAGCCAGGGCTAACAGCACATCACGCATGTGTTCAACAAGTGTCACTTTAGCACAAGTCCCCAGATGTGCCTCAAGAGGGATTCAGTCAGTGTTCCTACCCAAATGGCTCGACTTCCTTCTGGCTGTTACCAAGTGCCAACAGCTCTGGGATGTCCCCAAATTCAAGCACCCCCATTTCCAGCTCCCTTGACATTGTTAAGGTCATGTGTCCAAGGAACAAGCACATATCTGTGACTTCTGACCTAGCAAGTGGCAGGACATCACTGTGTGCCTACTTTGCTGGTACCCAACTCCCAAGGGTCCCTAAAGAGCCTCACAAATGCTGGCTGCTCGGGGCTCAGTACAGACGATCACTCCACATATTGCAGGGCTGCAGCAGGACCTGATTCATACTGTGGATGTGGGGTTGTATCCAGCTGAGGGGCCACTTGAGGCGCCTCCCATCTCTCCAAGGGGATATACAGCCTCTGAACATGCGAGTCTGAGCTGTGGCGGTGGATAGATGTGCAAGGAGCTCCAGGTGTACAAGTTCCACTGCGGTTTCTCCCTGAGCTGAGCCAGCTTCCTTTTCTTGCTGGGTCTGACTACATCAGCTGCTGCTTGGCAGACCCCTGGAGACTCCAGGCCTCCAACCTCTTGCTCCCTTCACCTCCTCCTGCTGGCAGCGACCCTGACCAACAGGACACCAGTGCCATTCTGTCTGCAGACCTGCATGGCTGGTGACCACCTGCACCAGGACCTGTGGGAGGGGACCTGATAGACCTGTGACCCTGCTGGAGGGGCCACGTCCAACCTGTGAGCCAGAAGAGGGTTGGGCTCTGCGGGCACATTGCTCATGAGGAGCTGCTCTCAGTGGAGCTGTGCCCCTCAACTGCCCAGAGAAGCCAGAATCTGATCCTCAGAGAAATGCTGCTTTTGTTGCTCCTTCTCAAGTGCCTGAGAACACTCTGGTCATGTAAAATGCACCTGGGACGGACCAACAGAAGAGCTGGGAGAGAGGAGTCTGCAGGACACAGCACCTTGCACCGTGTTACCGTGACAGACTCCTTTGTACAGGCCAATGCGGCACCTGGGCGTGGCTGGGGCAGGTCCAGCTGCAGGAGGGCTAAGTGCCCTGTGAGGGTGGCCTCCCTCCAGTATGGGACACGGGTCACCCTGTGCATCTCTCAGGCCCCTGGAATGGAAGGCTCTCAATAGAGCATGTAGGACCACATCACAGGGACAGATGGGCAGTGACACTGGTACCACTAGTGTCTCATGTATGACCCCCTGGCACACTGAGCCCCTCACAGGCAGACACACACCCTGCACTGGTCTTCATCAGTGACCACAGCTGGCCACCAGGTGACTTACACTAGCATGGACAGTGTTAGCCTTCAGCCAGATGCTAAGAGTCAAAGGCACTGACGGTGGCCGGACTGAATGGCGTGGGCCCAGAGCTTCTTGTCCGTGGGGGCAGTGGCCACTGCGGCGCCAAGGACTGGGCAACCTCTGTCTGCCCTTCTACCTAGCCCAGCACTGCCACACAGGCCCCCACACACCCACATGCATGGGCCATGGGAAGCATGGTGTTGTGTGAATACACCAGACAGGGGAGGGATGCTGCGTGGCTGGGCCCACGTGGTCTGTTGCCAGGCAGCCTGCAGCTCAGCAGGGTCTCTGTTGGCAACAGGACGGACAACGAGGCCTGTGCGTTGCCACTTCTGAAGGCTGCTAGCTCAGAGTCGCACAGAGGGCTCAGTCCCCCTTAGGTTCTCCCTGGATCGCACTTCTGTTTTGCTGACTTAATTTTCAAAGGAGCTGAGCAGAGCAATCCACTCACCAACTGCGTATGACCTGTCACTGTCTCTGTGGAGCCCTGAAGCATCTCTCCCCAGACAGAGTCACAAGCATGGCCTGCGTCCTCCCACAGCTCACACTCTGCTCACCCTAAAGCCATTTCTAATACACACCACACAAGCTTCAGAGAAAGCATACACTCAAGGTGAGGGTGACCTGCTGGGTGATACTCCGACATGCTGCCCTGTCGCAGAGGGAACCTCAGGCTCTTGCTAGAGCCTCGGAGTTGGGAATGACCAGCACCTGCTCCTCAGGAGCCCTGAGTTCCAGGACTGCCCTGTGGGCCATGCAGGAGACCAGGAAACAGCCCACCTCAGCTCTCTTGACCCGCGCTGCAGTGGGAAGAAATAAAGCTCTGACATTTGTTCATGAACGGACTTCCCTCCCTCCTCCTCCATCCTTTCCCTTCCTTCTGCCTCCTAATTTCATTCTTCTTTCTGCCTTTTAAAATCAACTCCCTTGCCATGGTGCAGAGTAACCACGCAGGACACGCTGGTCACAGGCACGGCCAGGCCTCCTGCTCTCACCTCCCTCGTCCACCAGCAAAGGACCGGACAACCCAAGTGTCCGCCAGAGAGGTGTGGACCCAGTGGGGTCTGCCCAGGATGCTGGCCCCCTAGGCAGGAGGCCCCTTCCGGACAGGAGCCAGACGCACACAGGCCAGACAGGGGCACTGTGGGTGCAGGAGGTACTGCAGGAGCATTCTCAGGCGGGAGCATTTGCCGATGGCAGAGTTGCATGTGCCTGGAGCTGGTAACGACATGTGGCACCTTGGAGAGCTGCAAGAGGTCTGATCTGAAATTTTCTCATCACAGAGACAGACATACGTGTGTGAGACACAGGGACCCAGCTTCATGCCCCCCGCTGAACCTGTGCACTTTTCATTTGCCAGGTATAATTTACTAAGGTCAGAAAAAACTTGTTTTAAAAAGTGAAAACCTTTGTGACAAAAGAGGCTCTGTTGGGAGCTGCTAGAGCTCAGCTGGGTCTGGGGGTTGGCAGCAGGGTGGTGGGTGTGGCACCTCTGTGGTGACACCCCACGCACTCCTCCCTCTCCTGTGTGTCCAGAGCACCAACCTGATGCCCCTAACCCACTGCGGCCCCTGTGACCCCTCAAATGCGGGGGTTCCCATACCCAGAGGCCACCAAAACCCTGTTTTGTTCTTTCCAAACCTTCTGGGTCCTGACTGTCTCTCTCATTTTCAGGGCCACTGACCACTGTGTGGCTACGCTGGAGGCACAGCCCATGAAACACATTTTGTCCCTAAACATTGTGGAGTGTCCTCAGAAAGCACACACAGATTTATCATACGAGGCAGGGACTCCACACCTGGGCACACACACCTGTGTTCACACTGGCTCTAGTGCACAACAGCTAGAACAGGGAAGCCACCATTGACCATCCACACATTAAGGTGGTCCATCTGTGTGGGGAGTACTACTCAACCCTGAAGAAGGGGCTCTGACAGGCTACCATGTGGAGCTGTCCTGCAGTTGTGGTGCTGAGTACAACATGCCAGGCTAGGAGTCATGCCTAGATGCCATCCTGTGAGGGCCCAGAACAGTCAGTTACGGCAATGAGTGACAGGTTTATAGAAAAGAAGGTAGGTTGGTGGTGCCGGTCAGGGGAGGCAGAGCTGGGTGTTCAGTGAGTGAAGAATATGAGATGACGGTGAGTCATGGCAGTGGACAGTGGATGGCTATACCACACTCAGTGCATGTTGGCTAAAGTGGTGAGTTTTGTGTCACACGTGGACCTAAATGAAAAAATGACCTTCTGCCTGCACCATGCCCCCAGCTGACATCCCACTCCACAGCCCTGAGCGTGAATGTGACTCAAGGCACCACAAATCCTCACAGGGACACAGGGTTGGAGCTCAGAGGGTGTCGGAGGCTTGAGCCTGAGGCTCTGGACCCAACACCCTGCCCTCTGCTCCTGTCCCTGGAAGGCTTAGCGAGGTCCCAGGCTCCTGCCTCTGGGCGACATGTCTGTCGCCCGAAAGAGGGGCTCACTGCCAGACACACTTGCAGACGGTAGTGTGCGGCCAGACAGCTTCCAGGTCTCTGTGCGCAAAACCCAGAAGCACCGTGCTGCCCCGATGGCTCCAAGGGGGCCTTACACAGACAGGACGGTTTGCAGTGGAACGCATAGGACCTCAACAGGAGTACCTGGCCCACTGAGGCTGCGGGGAACACAGCATGGCCACCCACCACATGGCAGGTCCCTGCGCTGAGCGGACTCACCCCACAGTGAAGGACGCAGCAGATGTGCTGACTGGCAACCGAAGCACCTGGTGCAGGAGCAGCAAGGACTGATCAGACAGGGCCTGTGCGTGAGATGCCCCACTTTTCTCAGACCCCACCTTTCACAAGAGTCCATAATTTTAAATCCAAAGACAAACTCTTTTTGGCTAAGATTTTCTTTGGAAGGAACCAGAGCTTTATACAAGAAGGACCCTTGGGGCCTCAGCGTCACTCCACATTGATCAAATGGGCCACAGGTTTGGGGTTGAAGGTCTGAAACAAACTAAGAGAGGCTTGAACTTGAGTATGGGTGGGCGACATGGGCCTGGTGTTACACAGCCCTGCTCAGCAAGGAGCACAGAATGCTGGGGACCCTGGCTTGGACGCCACCTGTCCGGGGTCTGAGGCCCAAGCCACCTGGGCTCTTTCCACATGTTGTGTGGCGCCTGTCACCCAGGACAGCACGTCCGCCCTTCCATGGCAGCACTACTCTGCCTGTCATCTGTGGTGTGGACAGTGATGTGCCCGACTAGCACAGGGCCAGAGGCGACAGGCACACAGAGCCCCTTGGGAGGGCACACAGGGACCACACTGCATGGCCAGCCAGGCTGCTGGGGCTGGGAGGGACCCATGGCTTCCATGGAGGACAGAGCCCTGGGAACTGACAGGAAGGGCTCCCAGCTTCCATACAGTGACAGAGGTGGCTCTGGGCTGAGGATGCGGCAGCCAGGCCCCTCAGAGACCAGTCTGCCTCAGCCCATCAGGACCACCTCTGCTGACTGCCAGGCCACACAGCCCTCTTCTTGAGGAGGGCTCCCGGCATTCAAACAGGATCACTGAAAAGCACCGTGGCCCCACTTTCTCAGTTGCTCTGGGACCAGCCTCAGGTCACGGCACCTGGTGGGTATGGAGCGGAGCCCTGCATGGCATCTGCACCCTACCTAGGTCCTCCTCTGCAGGTCCCGGGAAGCTGAGGCCCGGCTGGGCCAGGTCTCCGCCTTCTTCCTCTGCAAAGACAGAAACAAAGTCACACTTTACTGCAGCTCTGGTGTGGCTTGTGGTCCCACGTGAACACCTCACACTGTCATCAGTCAGTGCTGCATGACACCCGACCAACCGGACCTCCCACAGCACACTGTAGAGGCACTGCATCTCCGTACCCACATGCATCCCCTCCCCTCACACACACCACCCACACTGCCTATGGGCTCTGGGGTACTCTGAGTTGGCTCCTGACACCCAGGGGTATTCTGGGGCCCCAAGGGACTCTTTCTGCACCTATCTACATTGGTTAAATGTTTTATAAAAGTTTACTCAAATTACTCAGCATATGTCAACTGCACCCATATCTGCACCTTCAACAGTGCATCCTGAAGCTTTTAAGGTGTGTTTCCTATAAAGAGCAGCTGCTCCACACACCCAGAACATGAAGCCACAGACCAGCATGTTTCCATTTGTTTAGAGATGTCATGGCCAGTGCTTCTGGACTACTGTTTCCATGGAGACCACAGTCCCCTTGCATCTCCTTCAAGACAGACACACAGTGGTTGGCTTAGGGTGAATCTGGAGGATTAGCCAAAACAACACATTCTCCATCAGATCTGAGTGCTCTCTGAGTTTGAAAACCCAGACACAGATAGACAGACAGACACAGGCAAGTGCAAGCCTTTACAGAGGACTTGTGAGCTGTGTGCAACGACAGCAACAAGGCCAGAGTACATGGCTCACGGGGAGGGCAAGGGGGCTGCGCACTGCACACGGAGCAGGGCTGGCTCCAGGGTCCTGCAGGGCAGTGGCAGGAGCACACTTGCACAGGCTGAGGACACTTCCTAGGGATGCAGGGGTGCCACTTGCCTTGCCCTTCTCACCACCAGGCTCAGAACACGAGGTCCAGGACACCTCTGCCTCAGGCACAACTTCCAACACAGCCTGCCAGAGAGTGCCAGGAGGTGTCCACATTGGTGTTGCCCCTGGGTGGAAATGGCCACCCTTGTCTGGTCAGGGTGACTGGCAGCTCCTGTCCTCATGGCCCCAATGGGCCTTGTACCTGCAGAGCCTGCGGCTGGCCTCTGCCTGTCCAGAGCCCAGCATCTTGTCTAGGCTGTGTCCTGCTCCAGAGCACCACTGTTGGGCCACCCACACTGGGTTCCCTGCACAGTGGCTGAGGGCCATCGTGGGGCATGGGATGAAGGAGGCTCTTAGCCACCGTCAACATGATGCCAGGCACCCAGAGCTGCCTCGCTCGGGCTTACAGAGGCTGCAGACTCCGTGCAGGCTATAGGCCCCCTGTGGCCAGTGCTCGTGTGAAGAGAAACTGTTTTGCTCTGCCACGACTAGGAAGACAAGTGGCCGCCAGACCACAAGGCCCCACCAGCCAGGGTGCATAAGCCTCAGGTGCTTGGGCCTCTGGGACAGCACCGCCTCCCTGGGCACTCCAATCGCAGACCCCGTGGGGAGGCCAGCAGTGAGCGAGAGATTAATCAGGGATGTAAAATTAATAGCGCCTGCATCCGACAGCCTGCGCAGATTCCCATCACATTTTCTTAGCAAAAATAGAAGAGTGCCTTAGACCGAAAAATTTTGGAAATCATCCACTCACACATCTGAATGCATCTAATGAGTTTTAGGTGTCACCAGAGAAACAGTCTTTTACAGCCCTAACTCTTGATGGAATTTTCCCTACTTCAGATTGCTCACTTACAATACTTTCTGGCTGAATTCACTTTATGACTTATTTCTTTATACACTGGGACTTAACAACAGCTGGGTCCTGCCAGTGTGACCTGAGGGCCTGCCACGTGCTTCTGGGTAGAGGGCAGGAGGCTGCTTTGCAGTTCTGTGTCGTGGAGCCTCTCCTGAAGCCACCTAATTCTAAGTGTGCAGAGTGCTGCTCACCCAAAAACGACTTTCGACAGGGGGACCCAGGCTCCAGCCAAGCACTCTGGCCATCACCAGCCTGGTCACTGCACAGTGACCTGTGCCCCGGCCATGACAGGACTGAGGCAGACCAGGTGTACTCATGAGGAGTACTAAGAGGTGGGTGGCTTCCCGGCCCTGTGTGAGAGCTCTAGGCCGTATACTCCATTCTACCAAGGGGAAAGAAGGTCGCTCCACACTGAGCATTCAGGCTGGCATACAGGGTGGCACACTTGGTACTTTTCAGACAGGTGACCCTGCCCATGAGCACACAACTGTAAGAAGCCTGTGGGTTTGGAACTGGGAGCCTGCCCCTAGTCTATGGGAGTTGGAGGACGCGGCCCTACACTGTACGGGTTGTCTGCACTGAATTCTACTACAGGACGCTCCCAGACAGCTGTGGTAGGGTCACAATCTGTCACAAGAGGGAGCAGCACTATGGTTCTACGGGGAGACCAACAGGTGGGCCACACAACCCCAGGCAGAAGGATTTGAGGGACAGACATGTTCGTGAAAGGTGATAAAAGCTTCGCTGTCAGTGGAGGACGAGTCTCACCTGCAGGTGCATCAAGGATGGATGCAGGGCGACTGTGCTTTTCCATGGTGGGCGGTCCTGCTCCTGAGAGGCTGTCAGGGCTTGTTTGGCTCTGTCTGTGACCACCCTTAAACAGTTCACATTGTGTCCTGTGTAGCAGCTGAACCTTGGTTCGCCCTGCGCCCTCAGAAATTCTGAACTGACTTGCAATGGGCTCAGGGGTCGAGGCCTTTGGGCAGCATGTTTGCTCCCTGATCAGTACCCGCCACACATAGATCTGGCTCATTAATGCTCACTCTGTGACCTGTGTTCACTACTGATGCTGCCTCTGCCAGGTGGGGACTGTGCTGTGAGAGCACCATGGTGTATAAACAGCTGGACCGTGGTGACCAGATGTTACCTGTGCCTAGCAGTCCTGGGAGCAGCATGCCCTTTGCAGTGTGGTGTGACCCAGGCCATATATAGATGCCCCTGAAGGGACGGAACATGGTCTGTGACGGGACAGAGTACCCTTCCCCCAGGCCTTGACGGCTGCACTGTGCTGGGAACTGCAGACACCCGATGCACCAGTCCTTTGGCCCCTCAGCTGGCTGTGACTACAGGTGACAGGGTGTCCACATCCAGGTTCCTGGGCCATGCACAGGGTGGAAAGCGAGAGCCAGGTCTGTGCAGGAGGACAGAGTCCCTGTGCCTGCATCTAATGCCAGCTTCCAGGCTTTTGAGTGCTCCCAGCCTACACTCTGCAGGGAGGGAAACCCTCCTCTTCCCACCCACCACGTGGAGGAGAGAAGGCTAGACACTGTAGGCTTCCCATCTTGTGTTGGGGAAGCCTTGGTGAAAGACAGCATGGGGGTCACTGCATGTTGCAGACACGTGGCCAGGCCTCTCACACTTCCCCCGCTCTCTGGATGTACACCCCACAGTGCAGACACTGAGGGCAATGGGTTGCTCAGAGGTCAGACCCACCCAATTGACCTCTGAGCCCAGCTCAGGCTCCTTTGTCTCCATGGGGGTGGTGCCAGCTGTGATCAGGAACAGACCTTTCCTATTTTACAAGCATGCTCACGAAAGCTGCCAGGAGTTTCTAAATAAAGGCAGAAGGCCACCAGTGCCAGTGAGTTTTTTACCACTGCGTGGGGACGAGTTTGTCTCTGCAGCTGGCCCGGAAGTAGTAATATATAGTTAAGCCCTCCAAACAGTCGGTGGGGAGAATGCATACATTGGTAGGGGAACTTGCTTGCTGCCACCCCTCACACAGCACTGCCTGGCAGGAGCAGCTTCACCCCGCATGTGACTCCCAGTATCCCTGAGACACACGCAGTGTTTTCTGCATGGCTCCCGCACATCAGCAGGGCAGGCTCCCTGGTCCTTGGCCAGCCTTGCTGGTGCCCTCGACAGTTACATGATTTACCTACATCACCCAGCAGCACTGTGATTCATCCTGTTTCCCCGGCAAGGTGCTTTACCTCAAATGAACGGGACAGGGAGCTTGAGTATGGGGAGGTGCTGGCAGTGCCCTGGGAGGACTAACATGAGAGACTCTGGAGTTGGGCCTCCTCTTCCTGTTCCTTAGGCCTCATGAAGTGCTGTAGGGTGCTTCCTGCTTCCCTCGCCCCAGCCTAGAATTGGAAGCCTCTGCTGCTGTCCATGGCCCTGGCTGCCCTCTCGGAGGGCACCTCCAGGTCTCCTGTGGGACCTGTCCCACCCACATCAGCCTCATTTGGATTCATGCAGCACCTCCTGAGGCCTGTGGGACGAGGGGTGTCTCCAGGCTTCCCACTGAGGCCTCAGGCTCCTTGGGTGCTCTGTCTGTGTGACTGTCCCTACCCCTTTGATGGACCTGGATCCTAGCAGGTTCCCTTGTGCAGGGGTGGGGAGCTCACCCCTGTCTTTCTGGAGGACCATACTGTACTAGGTGGAATTTGAGAGGACGGCAGGTCCAGTCTGTGGAATCACATGTTCTTGACTCCTCCTGTGCTACCTGCCTGTTGTCACCTGCAATTATTTTGCATGGTCTCTATCTTGCACCAGTGACCCAAGGCCAGGACTGAGGAGCAGAAGACCCCGCGGGCCCTGGCAGCTGGCTGCCTCCAGGCCATCAGGGCAAGCCTCTCAAGGTGGGGGCAGGCAGGGCAGGGCACAGCGAGCTCAGGACAGCCTGGAACTCAGTCTCCTAAGTCTCAGCTGAGCCCCAGCCTCCAGGTGCCCTTGCTCAGAAAGTTTAAAGACTCAAATGCACATTAGCTGCTTCTCTAATGACAGGATTTGAAGGCTGCTTAGACTGAGGATTCATTTCTGCTCGGCAAGGACAATGACACTGATGAGGCTTGATGCTGGCCTCCTTCCACCCACACAGCTGTGCGCCAGCTGCCTGCACGGCCGCAGTGGAGCTCTTCCTGTGAGCCTGTTCTGGACAAGGGTGGATCGCAGCAGGAGATGCCCCCAAAAGCCTGCAGAACTTTGCAAAAGTTCATGCCAGATCCGGCGAAGGAGAAGCTCGAGATCTCTAACAAGGCAGCTCCACTGTGGCAAATGTTAATTTCTAACTCTTAGACTGAAAATGAAAGAGTGCCAAAATAAAAGGCAGATTATTTCTTATTCAAATACCTGAAAGCTTCAAGATGAAATTGCATGTGTCTACTATCAAGCTTCAACATTCACTTGAAAAGAGACATTCGCTATACTGTACAAGTGATGTGTCTCAAATTTAAGTTCTGGCGCACGCAGTGTAAAATACTTTGCCCTCTGATCAGTATTTAGTAAGGTTTTAGACCAAAGATGCCTTAAAGATGTCTCTTTCATGTTTATACCATAGCTCCTTGCTATGGTGTGCAGAAGTCCTGGGCTTCTCCTGTCCGTGGAGCAGCCCTGATGCTTGTCTTGAGGAGGTGCTGGACAGAGCACAGGTGTCCAGTTACACTGCCCCGCAGAGAATGGTGTTAATTTCTCAGATAGCCACACAGCTTCCCACAGCAAGGGTTCTCTGAAGCGCAAGTCCCTGAGATCCCGCACTATTTGGCAACTCCTGCCTTGCTGCTCTGGCATGCAGGTGCTTCCACCCACCCAAGATCCTGGCTCCCTGGCCACAGGCATGGCCCAGTAGCTCATTCAGTGGCTTCCTGGGGGCCTGGGGTGTAGCCCAAGCTGAGGGTCACCAGCTCTGGAGTAAGTAAATCTGTTTCTGAAAAATGTCCTTCACCTCCTCTGGCCGCCCATATCTCCACCTGGATGAGCCCCTGACTTGGAGGGTGTGTAGATGCTGGGGAGCCTGGCCTTAGCAGGAGGGAGGCCGCTGTGTGCTCCTCACAGCCCAGCATACTTTCTGGAAGAAGTGGCCCCACTATGGTAACATGAGAGACAGTAATGCTAACTCTCAAACACTCTCTCTACTACACAAGTCTTGGCATGGCGGTGCCTCATCACCACCCACAGGAATCACTTATGCCCTGGGTCAGGGTTGGGCATGTTGCTTGGTAGCATCTCCAGTTGGCCAGTAGTGCAAGGAGGAAGGGTTATGGGCAGCTCAAGGGTGACTTCTGAGGAGAGTCTGGTGGGACAGTGGTCTCTGGGGTGGATGCTGAGCCCATCTAGGGGGCTCCTCTAGGGACCCCCTGAGGAGATGGCAGGAGGAAGCTGTGAAGGCCTCACTAGCCCTTGCCAACTGCACCACCAATGTCTACTCTGGCCTGTCTCTCCTATAGTGCAGCCTGCCACTATCGGTTTCCTGTCCCCAACTGTAGCCACCTTATCTCACAGTAGGGATCTACTGGGAGTGGAGAGGAACGGGAGCTTCAGAGACCCCTGATCACCTCCAAGTCCCAGAGTTTCTCCAGCCTGCCACCAGGGGCGGTAACTGCTCCCTGATTACTGGACTGCTGCAGCCCAGCTGGGTCACTCCAGAAAGGAAAAGGACCAGGCTGGTCTGGGAAGTGGTGGGGAGGCAGCCTGGGTCCAGGCAGGACTCTGCCTCGCCCTCACCTAGCTTGGGGCTGGGACACCCAAGCCTCTGGTGTCCATCTGTAACCACACTTTTCTTGGCATCCACGGGCACTGGGGCCCCGCCCAGAATGCTCACTAGGACTAATGGGAGCCCAGCTTCCCAGTGCTGCAGGCCTCACCTGTCCATCTTCTGCTGCCTGGGAGGGGAGGTCATGTGTGCAAACTGCTGGGGGCGGGGTGCAAAGGGCTGGATACCCCAGGATTCTGTGCAGCTGTTGAAAGGAGTCACTGATCTTCTCTGGGGGGACAGGGTTTTGCATTGTAGTTCAGGCTGGCCCTGAACCCACTATGTAGCCCAGGGAAACCTCAAACTCAGCAATCCTCCTGCCTCTGCCTCCCGAGTGCTGGGATTATAGGCATAAGCCACTGTGCCCAGCATTGTGCTGTGTGGTAATGGGGATCGGACATGGGACCTCATGCTTGCCAGGCAGATAGTAGAATCACTGAGCTAAATCCCTGGCCCAGAATTCACTGATCTTATCCTGGGATATTCTCCACAGCTCTTGAAGTTCTTGTTTAGAAATAACCCTGCATCTGATGGGCTTCCACATTTATTATTTCTCTGAATCCAGCTCATTCTGGAAATATACCAGGAGGGTTTATCTGATGAAGGAGACTTTGTCCCTCATCCCAGGCAGCAGCCACCTAAGCCCCTGTGGACAATTGGCATGGCTGGTGTCCCTGAGTCTGGCAAAGGGACATGGGGGCTGTCACTGTGAGCTGGCCTGGCAACATGGCTGGCCACAGCGCAGGGTGAGTGGGCAGGCTCTCAGTGCAAGGGACAGAGCTCAGGCAGCCTGAACTCCTAGAGACTGCTTTGGAGGAACAGTTTAAACCACACTTTCAACTTGTGCAGCACCATGTGAAACTTGTGTTCAGCCAGCGCACAGCACTGATACACACAGTGGATTTATGGATGGAACTCACTACACCAGTCTGTGTTGAGATCATTCCCAGCCAAAGGCACTGCTGTTTGCTCTTGTTTTCTAGAGGAAAGCAACATCTGAGATTTGATTTTGGGGCTGCTCTGTGCCCTGTCTGTGTAGGTGCCCATGCCCGGGGCTCATCACTGTTCATCTCCCTGACTTGGTTACTAATGAAAGCCAGTAACACCTGTTACACAGTGACTCGTCACACCCACAGCTTCACTCTTCCTTTGAACACGTCACACATTGAATCTACTTCAGGAAACCAAGGAGGATGAGGGCCCATGGTGGCACCAGAACTGGGAGTGTTTTCCAAGTGATTGGAGATCAACTGTGGCTTTGCAAATGATGCAGTTCTTGACCTGAAACTCAAGCAAACCATGATGGTGCCACCCGGTGGCAGCTGGACTAGCCTGGTTTGTTCTGACTTCCCTGCCCTGGCCCCCATGGGCTGCAGGTGGTCTGGGAGTGGACACAGGTATTGTAGAGCCTGGCTGCCCATCTGTGGGGCTTCAGAGCTTGGCAGCCACTCAGCCCTCCCACTGGATGCCATGCTGTAACACACATGGGTCCCTGCACTGCCAGCTTCCTGGCAAGACAAGTCTTTGCCATTTTTCAGTTTCTGCTCCCTGTCATGAAAGCTGCACAATCCCACCCCATCTGGCATGGAGACCTTGGATGCTGCTTAGAGCTGGAAGACTGGGAGACAGTGGGCTCTGTAGACATCACTTGGGTCTTAGACCCCCATCGTGGTGTCAACAGGCAGCACAGCATGACCTGCAGGCCAGGAACCGGGGTCTTGCTCCAGCACACAGGCACCTGGCTCCCATGCCAAGTCTCTGGCTGTGCTCTGGGGAAGTAGGCTTTCTGTGTGCTGGAGCCCTCAAGGCTTCCTGGTTCCACCCATGAAGTGGGGACAAGGCACATTAAACACGTTTTCCACATCTGAATAATTGATAAGTCCTGCCTGGCCTCCAAGGTGGAAGAATGATATAGGAAATCTGCAACTGATGACATACCTTGACAGCAAAGAGCAGGTCCAGCTAGGCCTCATCTGAATGATACTAAAGACTTGCAGTAACTACCAGCAAGATGGAAGGAAGGGAAGGCTACCATGATTTCACAGGGAGAGGACAGGGCAGTACACAGAAATCCTGCTTCCAGCCTCATTTCTGAAGCTCCTCATCACGGCTGTCTGAAAACAGCTATGCCATCCTCCAAATTGGGAGGCCTAGGGTCGCTGCCCTCACCACCTCCCTGCATCTGTTTTTGAGACCTAAGGTTGTGTTGTCAGATGAACACAGCAGTCATGACCCAGAACAGTTCCACGTGAGCCCAGCAAGTGGGCAGAGGATTGCAGGGATGGGCTGGAGGTGCTGAGGACCAGTCTGTCCTCCATTCCACGAAGGCCCCCTGGTCCCCCGGCTCCTTTCCCCTCCCCTGCTAATATACCAGGACTACCCAGCCTGTCCATCACAGGGGTCCGAGGGGCCTCAGTGGTCCTTCTGATTCTGGCTCTGGCCAGGGCCGTCCACAGTGCTACTGGTAGGGAATGCAGCTGGGAAGTGGCCCTTTAGCTTTCTATGTTACCCACAAGATAATTTCAAGGTTGTTGGGAGAATAGGGAAGAAAAGGTGTGTACAAAGTCTTAGAAGAACAGATCCTTCACCATCAATTCTCCCTATTATTTAAGATTTTCATGAGAAAAAAGAAATGTAACGGTTTTCAACAACCATGAACTTATACTTCAGCTTATACAAAGGGTTCTCAACGCAGAGGGAGGAAGGGCAGGCCTATGGGAGACTATGCTGTGTCACAGCCACCAAGGAGCTCAACAGCCCCCAGGTTCCTCTAAAAGGAGAAGAATTAGCCAGTTGTTATACCTGTCATATGTTCAAGCCCAACCTGGGCTCCCTAGTGAGATTCTGTCTCATAAATAAATAAAACAGGAAAGGAAGAAAGCAAGCCAAGGAGAATGGTGCCTAAATGCAGTATCTTTCTGAATTTTACAATATTTCCAGTCCCAATTAGTTCTTTCAAGTCTGTAGCACTGGACATTGCTGGGTAACTTCCCCCAACTATTGAAGGGTGAGGGTGGCAGATGTTGTGTGGCCTCAAGGACATCCTGGGGTCTGGGTGCATGGCTTTCCCACTCCTGCTCCAGGCACAGCACCAGCTTCCCTGTGAAACCTCAATCCCTGCAGAGCAGCTACAGGGGCTGCGAGTTTCTGACCTCTGCTCTTAGCAATGGTGGTGACAGGAAGCTGGTCGCCACTTCAGATTGGGACAGCCCAGAGACGTGGCACCATGCCAAGTCTAAGGCTCCACCACACCCAGGGTTTCTGCCCTATCTCCAAGAGCCTCAGAGCCTTAGAAAATGACATCCTATCCTGTGCTCCTTCCTAAGATGCTTCCAGAAATGTCTTTGCCCCTGGAGAGAGCACTGATTCTCCCAGTGCATCTGAGCTGCGATCAGTCATCATGTGGGGCTCAGCCCCACAGCACAGGGACATGTGGGAGAACGTGATGCAGCTCTGGGAGACAGCAGGACACCCTCAGCCTCCTCCCGAACTCACTGTTCCTTCCTTTGGCTCCCAGGAGCCCTCCAGTTAACAAGTCTTTTCATAGTGAACCAATGGGCCAGAGAAAGCATCAGGCATCCTACAGCTTGGCTCTGTCCCCTCTTTCTTGGCTCAGGCTGTTCAGGAGAAGTGTGTGTAGGCTGGTGTTCTGTGCATGGAGCTGCTAAGGAGGAGTGTGGTTCCCGAGGGCCCTGGGGATGGACCAAGCAGCACAGGCACTTCCATCATCAGTTCCTTCTTCAGACCTCAGGGAGGGCAAAGTCATTGAAACCATGCAGGGCTCCAAAGAGACATGAAAAACAGCCCACTTTGGGCCATGAAAATAGAGCTTGGGGCCACCGCAGCCTCTTCTGGCCCTTGCCATCCCCCGTGCACCCATCAGATCCTGGCAGGATGGCAGTGCCCAGTGCAGTCAGGGCTCAAGGCACTGGGCCTGTGCAGAGTCTGGGACCAGGAACACAACATTCAGTGTCCGGGGACAGATGCCCTCTCTGGGCACCAGCTGCTCCCTCTAAGTGGTGGTATTAACTATACCTGCCTTGTAGGGCTTTTGCGAGAATTAATATAGACCAATCCCTTCCAGCAGGCACTGGCACTCTTACGGAAATTAAACTCACACCCGCACAATCCAATTTAGATATGCGACTGAGGCACTTTCACAATAAATCCTGCCAGAGTAAATAATTACAGTGCTCACATTTTTTATTCCAACAAAGGTTTCTAGGCCAAAAGCCTTTGGCTCCTCATATCACTTGTCACACTCACAGTGAAGTGCAGACCCAGAAACTGAGAGCTTGGGCTACAGTCATGAGGCCCAGGGGACGGGATCCCGGGGAGCTGTTTCCTGTGCGGCAGTGCGGCAGCTTCTGGGCAGAACAGGAAGCAGACGGCGACTCACTCACATGAGACCCAAACTAGGATTGCTTCCTAAGGCCTTCCAGGACTAGCAATCAAAGAAAAGGAAACACACAGACTTTTCTGGTGCTGGATGAGCTGGTTCTCCGTGAGATGAAGGTGGTTATCTCACCCTAAGGGTGGATCCACTGCAGGTCCCCAGCTCTGACATGGTAACTGTGCTGCTGTCACCAGCCTCTCAGAATGAAGTTTCATCATGCAGGAATGCACAGAGGTCACATTCGTCCCCAAGTCGGGCTGAGTGCCCTGAACAGATGCCAGCGGTCACTCTGTGTGTCCCGATGCTGCGACACTTTCACAATAAATTGTGTTGGTGGCTGAGCAGGTTGCTTACAGAGTCTCTTCAGCAACAGAAATAGACATTGTCCTAAACTCACCAAGCTCTGAGCCTGTGGCTCTGCGTAGAGCCTGTTCCTTGCTGTGCTGGGCTATGGCGCTCCTATGCCCACCACGAGTCTCCCCAGCCTGCCTGGCCTTACTGCTCCTCTGTTATTTATGGGATGAGTCAGACTGTCCCAGAGGTGATTTTCTGTGACCCACATGTGACCGAGGGTACACTGTGCTGTGCTGGACCCCTTGCCTCGAGTCTGTCCCTCTGTCTCCCTAGCTGGATGAGCAGCCCTTCACTGTATAGCCAGAAGGGGATGTGGGTCCCTGGTGGGGATACCAGGACAGGGAAGCCCCGAGGAAGAGCAGAAGTGGAGCCCAGGTCAGAATAATGACAACACCTCAGGGACAGCAGTGCCTCTGGGCACTGAGCTATGCCCACACACACATTCTTCCCAGAGCCCCCGTGGCTCTCCTAGGCTGCAGTCCTGGAGGAGAAGGAGGGGGTGCATAGTGGGCATGTGGCAGTCCAGCTGAGGAGCTGGGACAGTGGGCTGGCTCTTTTTGCAGATGGACACAGGGTCGGGTCAAGCAGAGACCATGTCAGTCACCCCAGGGTATAAAGCACGCAACACAAACCATGTGAAAAGCTGTGTGGTGCCTTGGTCTGGTCTGATCTGCATGGTGACAGCCCCAGCCAACTCGGAGCCTTCCAGCACCTATCAGGTGGCCATGGTGTCCAGTGGCATCAGCTCACATCAGATGAAAATGACCACTGCACTTGTAGTTGATAGTAATTATAGTAAAAAATGACCCGTGGA
Organism: Thryonomys swinderianus; assembly: GCA_004025085.1. Lineage (NCBI taxonomy): Eukaryota > Metazoa > Chordata > Mammalia > Rodentia > Thryonomyidae > Thryonomys > Thryonomys swinderianus. The sequence goes on from PVIC010015036.1 coordinate 18,223, forward strand.
GGGTGTGGAGGTTTCTGGAGGCTCTTAGTCCTTACAGAGAAAGATCGCAAAGTGTCTACCTTACTTAAGAGGGTGTTAACAATCTATCACCAAAGGAGCCCAGCCTGGCCCTGAAAGGGCTCTCTAGGCAGCTGGCCACCACCTGCCCTGTCCACTGGCATAGGAGGTAGATGTGGCCATTCCATTCTGTGCCTGGAGTGGGGTGGCCTGGCTGGTTAGGCTTTAATTTCATTTGGCATCACTGTCTCCTTCCCCTTTCCAATTATTCTGAGCCAACTCATCTAATTTCCGTGAGTGGTGCCATGCCGCCTACTGTGAGATCACACTCAGGAGCAGGGCCCCCAAGAACTGGTCTCCTTCAAAGGAAGAGGTGCTTCTGAGATTTCCCAGAGAGAAACTGCACATAGGAAATGCAACAGTTGAGCTCTTCCTCTAGGGCAGAAAGGGTAAAAGGGTCTCCTACCCACATTTGGGAGGCGGCACTGAGTGGGTGGTGACCAGTCGTGCTCTCAGTGAGCCACAGGAGGCCATATGGAACAGAGTAACAGGCTCACAGCCTATGGCGTGGGGTGACACAGGGAAACGACTGTGTGAGTGAACATGCTGGCCCTTCATAAGCCCGTGACTGACTCAGTGATGATGTGCAGGGACAGAGCATCCTGTCAGGTCACCAGTCACCATGATGTGCTTCCTCTGTGCACACAGGGACTCACAGGGAACAAAAGGGTGTCAGAAGGCTCTGTATGGGTCCATCCCAGTGCCATTAGAACACAGCTGTGGCCTTTCTTGGCTAGTTGGAGCCATGCACCCAATAGGAAGCCACCACTGACTGAAAACAGGATATCTCAGTTACTTCCTTTATGCTGGGACAAAATACCCAAAACCTACAAATTAAAGGAGGAAAGCATTTACTTAGCTCACAGTTCACAGAGGTTTAAGTTCATTGTGGGCTGGTGCTAAGCCAGGGGCCCTCACAGAGAAGAAACAGTCCACTGCAGGGCAGAAAAGAGGCAGTTGGGTTTCCTTCTTTCCTTTTTTATTCCACCTAGGCTGTAAGCCTATTGGCTGGTGCCAGGCACAGCCAGCATAGGTCTTCTCTCATAGCAAATCCATCACCTACACCCAGTATTATGAAATCCAGTTAGGGGACTAACCCAGTATCACATATCCGTTCAGCAACACAAACCCATGATCCAGACACTCCTAAAAGCACCACCTCTGCTCACTTGAGGCTTTGGTCATGCTAAGTCTCTGCGCCACTCACTCCCAGTACCCTCAGCCAGCACCAAGTGGCCGTGGATTGTTATCCATCAGGAGACAGAGCCACAGGGTGACTGCTTGGCAGGTGTGTGCAGTGCAGTTCATACACTGGGGCTCATTCCAGCTGAAGGGGCCCTGGGTGGTGGCAGGTGCAGCGGCACAGCTCTGTGAAGATGGAACACAGGAGTCACCTGAGTGTACTTTATGGTGACTTCAGGATGTAGGGATCCCAGGGCTGTCTTCTAGTAGTGGATGACATCCAGGCTTTCTGTCTCCATCCTCCAGGGTGGGTCAGGTGTCCTCCCTGCCGCAGTCTCCATGCTCTTGACTCACATGAAGCTGTGCTTCCCAGGTGGCACTCCTTGCTTGGTTGTTCTTGCCCTGCGTGGTGCTCCACAGGCTTGGTCCTCCTTCCCCAGGCTTGTTTCTAGCCAAGACTCTGATGAAGGTGTCTCCCGGCAGCACCTTCACTCCCTGTGGGGATTTCCTAGGACAGGGGCCACCTTGAGGAAGTCAGTGGACTCTGTGCTGAGCTCTGACCCCTGCGATCCAGTGTCACCTATGCCATGCTGTCAGGACTCTGGGGTCTGCTCCTCCTACTTTGGGCCCCATACTCTCTCCTCTGCAGGAGTCACTGCACCTGGCTGCCCTGGCTTTTAGGCCCTGCTTGGGGACTCTGCTCACTGAGCCTCCTGCCTGGAGAACTGTTCATGCCACATCATTCTGGCACTTGGTCTGGCTGCCCTTTGGCACTTCTGCTGCTGTGGCATCCTGGGTCCCACACTCCATCTTTTGCCTGGCAGCAGCTCTCCTCGCTCCTTCCCTCGTCTTTCTCTGCTAGGGTTGCATCACCAAGGTGTCCATGTCACCCATGCCACCCTCTACAGCTCATCCCCAAGGCCATGTTTAAGGCCTCCTGGATGACTCTTGGCAGGGCACCCTGGATCACAATGAACTCCTGAGTGCAGGTACCCTCTCCCGTCTGCTGAGTGACTTGCCAGGGTATGGAGCTAGCACAGAACTAACACAGGTCACCGAGCGCCAGGACATGAGACCAGAGCCCCCACATGCAGCATGTGCAGGGTTACACCTACCAGCCCTGAGACCCACACAGGGGAGAGTTTGGGGGGGGGGGACTGCCTTAGAAGTACAGGGGGAATCTGAACCCGAGATGTGGAGCCCACAACACCTGTCACAACTTGCTGAGGACAGGTTGTCTCGCTGCCAGGAGCCACAGCTCTGAATGACAGCAGAACGTGGACCGTGGAGTGTGGAGTGTGGAGCATGGAGGAGGTCAGGTGAGGACTCACCTCAACCTGCAGCTCCGCAACCCACTGATCAGTTGGGTTTTACTTTGTTAACTGTCCCCAGTTGCTTGGGGACTCAGCCACATAAGAAATATTGAAGAGACACAGGCACAAGATCCTACACAGGCCTCCGGGGTCACTGTCCCAGGTCCAGTCTCTGCTAGCTTGTCTGTAACATTAGGATGGTACTTGAGACAGAGACCAGCGTTTGGGCACAGGTGATATTAAAAATATCTATCACCTCTGTGTCACAGTGGCGGTGACCTTGCAGAAGAGTTCCAACACCACTGGAGGGAAGGCTGCCATGGTCCCATGAGTGTCTCAGGCAGGGGTGTGGGAAACAGAGGAAGGGAATGTAACTAGAACCTTTGCATTAGGTTCTAGTCTCCTATGAGTCAGTAGCACACATTAATTATTCCAGCAGAGAAATAATTAATAATTAGGCAGAAATGAAAGAGAAGAAGCTGATCTTGGGCCTGACCCATGCTACTCTAGCTAGCAAATACCCCAGACCCCAGCCTGCCACACCTTTTATTCCCCCAGATCCAAGCTGGCTACACTGTTCATTTTATACATTCCAGAAGACCTGGGAGGGTAGGGCAGACACCAACAATAATCCTAGAAGTTATGTAGATGAAGATCTTGCACAGCAGGTCAGATGTCAGCAATAGTCCTTGAGAAGTTATGTAGATCCTGGTGTAGTTCTGCCCTGAAGCATCATAGCATGTGGGACCATGACTCTGTTGCTATCAGAGGTGAAGACCAGAGTTAAGTCCCAAGTCCACCTGCAGGCAGGAAGGCCTGGTCAGTTTTGTCCATCCAATTATTTCTCCTAAACAGGATTGTTCCCAACACAGGGGGATGATGGGCAGCAGAGGGTGGCCTTTCAGCAGCGATGGCATGAGTGCCCACTCTAAGGTGATTCCACCTAGTACCTCTGGAGTCAGGGTCGCAGGATGCCTTAGCTCAGTCCTGGGACAATGCCCTTGGGTTGGGGTGCTGGGAGGCCAGGAGTGGCCTTTTCAGGTCTTTATAGACAGTGAGGTGCACAGAGCACCCCATACTACATTCATTTTCTCAGGGTCACTGGGAACAAAGGTAGTAAAGCAAAGATTCCCAGGAAAGGGAGCGGGTGCTCTGACCTTGGAAGTGCTCTTGGGGTACAGGGTGTTTGTACCCCATTTCTGCAGAACTTAGCAGCACAAATCTAGATCTGAATAGGTGAGTGCTGGCAACAGCAGTGCAAACAAAATCCTCAGGTACCAACATTTGTTCCCGGCCACCTTCCTTGGTTTATGGAAATAAAACTCTGCTGAGAGGGTGCCAGGGACAGTGTGTAATCCCAGCATCGGGCCCACATGCAAGCCCTCAAGGAACAAATGATAGGGAGAGTCCTGCGATAGATAACAGGCTTCCTGCTCTCGGTGTGCCCAGAGTGGACACACACAGGGTGCCTTCCCAGGCTCACCTGGGGACCTGTAGTTTTTTGAGACAGGGTCTTGCTATGTAGCCAGGCTGGCCTGGAACACTGGTGATCTTACTGCCTCAGCCTCCAGAATGCGGAGATTAGAGGTATGTACCACAGTCCTTCCTCATGATGGCCCAGGAAACAAGCCGAGCAGGCAGCCTTGTGCCTCAGCCTCCTTCAGAGGAGGACAGCTGCTGTCCTGGCCTGAGGCAAGGATTAAATTGTGTCAAGAAAAGCATCCTGCTGACCCCATGTTTTCAGGCCCTCTCTGCACCCCAGTTCTGTGGGGAGCTTTCCTGCCCAGGAGCAGCTCCACATTTGGAGTCCTCACCCCACAGGGGCATCTATGCCACATTTGGCTGCCACCCTCCCTGCCTGCAGTCTCTGTGCAGCTGTCTCTCAGGCTACTCTGTTTTGGCTGCTTCTCCACCCCGTGTGCCCAGAGGCTTTCTGAGCCATGGGCTTCCCACCCTGCTCCCAACATCTGCCTCTGGGCCACAGGTGAGACTTGGAGCTGCAGCTGGGCCCTGGCACTACCTGGGGTGATGCCTGGACACACTTGAGTCCCTTGGGGGAGAAGTGCAAGTGCCATCAGGAACCATACAGTAAACTGCTTGGGTGCCTCCTCACCCTGGGGTCTGGGCAGTGGGGCAGCACAGGGGTCTCAAGGAACTGAGGCTGTAGACATACTTCTTCCATGGGCTTCTGTGTCTTCGATACATGTGGCACAACTGCCTATGCATGAGATAGGAGGTCACCAATCTGTCTGGGTCTGGCTGATGCTGATTGCTTAAAATTTCTGGAGCCTGGGATGAGGAGCAAACTCATGTCTGAGTCACTCACAGGAAGCAGCACTTCCTTCTTGAGCCAGTCTTTGCAGATGAAATGGCCCTGCACATCACACACATTCTTGGGGCCGGCAGGAGTCCAGCATGTTCCTCAGAGATAATGCAGGCTCGTCAGGACACTGCCATTGCTGGATGCTTTGGCTTCCTAGTGTTCTAAGGCACCTGTTGCTAAGCAACCTGCACAGCCGTACTGGATCCTAAGGACTGAGTGACAACAGAAGGTGGAATAGGAGCAGAATCAATCGGATTACCTCCTATCTGCCTTGCAGGCAGCAGCTGTGTGGAAACTGTTCTTTTTCAACACTCAGCCTCGCCAGCAAGGCTCCTCCACCATGCCAGCTCCAGGCTCAGCCATGGATTGCAAGTGCACCATTATTTTGGTTTCTGAGATAAAAAAAACCTAAGCTGGGTCCTAGCTCAGTTCTTCCCACATTTTGCCCTGTAGTTTAAATTCTACACAGCAAATTTCTGCATTCTGATTGGTTCAAAGACTTCTGTGTGGAGACAGATTAATAAACACCAGACAGTTCTCAGTTGGGTGGGTGAGGTCCTGGGTGAGGGTGCTGTGTCTTCTCCTTGAAGTAAAGAAAATCCAGACTGAACTCCTGACTTCATGTAAAACTCTTTGAGACCCAGTCTCCAAAGTAAATTACGAGCTCTCTCCTTTAAATCTGAGAATGTGCTGCCATAAACAGTACACCAGAATATACAGAATCAGTCTTATAAAAAATTTGCCAGGGGGCTGGAGATTTAGCTCAGTGGTTCTGGTGCCTTGCCTCATAAGCGCAAGGCCCTGAGTTCAATCCTGGTACCCACATAGAATGCTGGGCATGGTGACTCATGCCCACCAGACATCAATACCATATACCACAGTGCCAGGCGTGGTGGCTCACACCTGTAATCCCAGCACTCGGGAGGCAGAGACAGGAGGATTGCTGAGTTCACGGCGGCTTGCCTGGGCTACATAGTGAGCGCAGGGCCAGCCTGAACTACAAAGCAAGACCCTGTCTCAAAAAAAAAAAAAAAATTGCCAGGCTTGGTGGCTCACACCTGTCATTTCAGCACTCAGGAGGCAGAGGCAGGAGGATTTCTGAGTTCCAGGCTTGCCTGGGCTATGTAGTTAGCTCAGAGCCAGCCTGAACTACAAAGTGAGACCCTATCTCAAAAAAAAAAAAAATCAAATTTGAGATTCCTAGAGATGAAACCCCATCCTGAAAAATCATCAGCAATTAACTCTCCAGCTACAGTGGCTGTGATATACAGCCATGGGCATGGCCTGCAGGAGAGTAGTTGTGACCAAGAGAAACTCACTCCCTCTGTCCTGGCACCTGCTGGCCACCTGAGGCAGGACCCATGTCACCTGCTCTGCTGGTCTTGCTAGCTTCAGCAACAGGTGAGGCATTGCCATTTGCAAGGGTCGCAGTGGGGACTGCATGCAATTAGATGACGAAAGCCCCAGCAAGTGTCTCACAGCACATTTGTCATGTATTTGTGAAAAATTTGGTGTTCATAGTTTGGATTCTTCACAGCCAATCAGAATGACTCACAGGGATCTGAGCTCCACAAGAAGCCACGTGGGACACCAGAAGTGGCTATGTCAGAGCTGAGAGCCAGTCTCCCCTGAATGTGCACTGACAGCACGACAGACCCAGTGTTTCAATGGTGAGCACCAGGCTCAGGTTGGGTGCATGGGTGGCGCCACTGTGCTACCACACTGTCCCTGCCCCAGCCCTCGTCACCATCCCAAGCACAGGACGGAGTGCTCTGACCTTGTCCCTCCCAATACCAGCAGGTCTTTGTGGCTGACCTCTGTCAGTCTTTTCCCCTCCCCTAAGAAGCAAGGTCTATGGTGGTAACTTGAATAATTGATTTCATTACTTTATGTCGTTGTGTTTGAGATGTTCTGTAACAACTTTTTAAAAAAATTTGAAGAGTTTTGAAATACATTTTTCTAGGATATGTCCACCCCTCCCCCCCCCAAAAAAGTGCAAAGGACTATCTAACGCTAACAGTGAGTCCCTGAGCAGAGCAGACAGGTGTCGTCTGTCCCACAGCTGGTTCATATTTCACATGTGTGTGCAATTAATCAGTTTACAAGTGATGCGTGCCTGCTATTGGGATTAATTTGAGGAAAAAGGGCTTCAAGCTCATTTGGAGATTTCCCGACATTGACGAACAGGCATGCAGAGCAGAGCATCTGTCACATGCCCTCAGCTGTAACATCAGTTATGAATTATGGACACCAGGACTTCAAGATGGGCACAGGATGTGCTTGACAAAGGGCCGTCTCTTTACTCAGCACTTGCACACCAAAGTGCTCAAGATGGTCCAGACCTGCAGGCACAAGTCTCTGTGCTCCTGGCTCCTTCTTGCGTGTTTGCCTGGTCCTTGGGAAGCACCCTTCCTCCCTTACCCTCCCTCCCTCACCCCATCTTCTCTCCCAGGCCAGTGTGCACCTCAGGATGCTGCACACACTTTCCTGGCCTCCTGCTGCCTCAAGGTCAGTGGTGAGCTCTGATCTCTTCCTTCTGGGTAGGAGGACACTGTAACCTTTAACTTCATGTGACCCTAGATGGCATCCAGGTGGGCTCTGCTGGAGTCAGGGATTACTTTGAGATGGATAACCCCCAACTCCCAGAAGCCTAGCTCTGGAAGTCTAGGCATGACCATGAAACCAGGGAACAGCTCTGTCTCAACACAGTAGATAGAGCCACGGGGCGGGGGGGGGGTTGCCTCTGTGCTTACAGGTGAGAACAATGAAGTATCAGCCACGGCACCTGGCAGCATAATAACAGGAAAGGGCCATTGCAGGTTAAAGTGATCTCCACCTGAAGCCTTACAGTACAGTGAAAAGTTGACTCTGACTGGGGAAAATGCTCAGTTACTCAGAATTCTAAGTTAATCTAAATGACCGAGAGACTCAAAATTCAAAATTTTGTGTATTTGCAAACACACCGTGGGAAGACAGAAGGTTCTATTAAGTCCATGGAATGGATAATGCTTTATAGTTTCCCTGGATCTCAGCTATGGTAGTGAGCTACAGAACTGCACACACTCTCAAAAGCCGGATTAATGAGGAAAATTTCAGGGTGGACCCAAAGGTTTTGGCTCTGGAGGGAAGGAGCTTTCAGGAGGGAAGGTGTCCCTGTGGGTGGGCTGGGACGTGATTCACCCCAGAACTTGTGCTTACAGCAGAGGGAAGGGAGATGTATGAGTAACACAGAACACAGAGAAGTTCCCTGTAAAAGATTGGATTTTTAGTAAATACCAAACATCAGTTTTTCTTCAGAATGAAGCTGGTCTAGACAGTTTGCAAGGGGCCATCTGTCCTATCAGAATCCGCGTATCAACATAGTTCTACCACTTGCCTTAACAGTGTTGGAAACAGGTTCTAGAGCTCCTAACAAAGGAAATAAACCTGTGTTTCCATAAGACAGTAAAGAGTCCAACAGGCTGGAATTCTCTCATTGACTCCTTTCTTCTGCAGCTCCAGCCTCCATGGAAACCTGGTACAACTTCAGACAGACAGAACAGTGGAGAAGTTACAGACCCCTTTGTTTCTGAACTGCAGCTATGCCGAGGCCATAAGCACGTGCATTTTTGGGGACTAACTTTGCTGAGAGTCAGAGCTCCATAAGGGATGCAAATAAGCAGAACAATGAAACTGGGAGGGAAGCAGTGCTCAGAAATGCCTGCTTTCATCTGCTTGAATACGGGACACTGAAACTATGATCAAACAGGAGACTCGGATTAGACCCAGAGGTGTAGGGAGTGCAATGAGGGCCATAGCAAGCTGATGAAAGGTCCCGAACTGCCACCCAAATGCCCAGTGAGGGGCCAGGAGGGTTAACTGCAGGCCAACACACCCCTCTTCCCCTTGCAAGTGCTGTTACCTGGCTGCAGGGGCTCAGTGCAGAGACAGGCCATCAGCATCACACAGGGCTCCTCTCCAGAACAATTACACAGATGCATAGACCAAGAAAGTTCAAGCAGGGAGTTGGTCAATTTTCAGCATTTATGACCCCCATGAACAGCTAGGCAACTCAACAATCTACCTCAGTTTTATTTTTTAATGAGTGTAGCTTGTGCTTCTTTAGCTATATAGCTTTTGAAATGAGAAAGATCATTTTGCTGCAAAATGGTCACCCTTCTGATATAATTGTTAAGAACAGTTTTTTCCAGTGAAATTGGCCACTTTTGAGCAGCAAGAGCCACCCAGCAAAGAGCTGGTGCTGAGGAGCTGGGTGACTGCCTCACAGATGTCCATGTGCTGCCATGGGCTGCTTGCTGCCAAGGAGCAGGAGGCACAGGATGCCCCACATACCCACAGCTTGGGTGGCTGAGTTGGGTTATCCAGAGACTCACCCTTCAGGGTGCAGAGCTCAGGCACCTGGGTTCAGAGAAGCCAGAGTTTCCTGTTTGCAAAGCCATGGTGCTCAAGACTCTAGGAAATAAGGTGTTCAAACACCACAGACTCTTAGCTGAAGGCCAAACAGTGGTGGAATTTTATCCTTGGAAAACTGCTGGAAAAACTCTGCAAGTCATCCAACAACAGCCTCGTCAGAAAGGGTCCAGCAAGTAACCTCGGGCTAATTTTCAACAGAGTCAGCTGGTTCGTTGTACAAAGAGCCAGCTCTGGCAAGGCAAAATTGTCTGATCCCCTGATCATATATATATATACTGACCTGGTCACCAGGTTCTGCCATGTGTGAGAGGACCTAGAGTTCACAGAGTCCGTGGTCAGGTCAGGGCCCTGTGGCTACCCAGGCTCGCCTGGGAGTTAGGGAGTGAGGACGCAGTCCAGAAGTCTTGCTTTGCCCCGTGGAGCCCATGAGAAAGTCATGGCTGAGCTCTGGCCGGGTCCGCTTACTGCTCAGAGGCAGGTGCCAAGGAGGCCCAGACAGAAGCATATGGCTTATTTTCTGCCCAGTGTGCTGCCTGCCTCTGGGCTCTACTCTCGAGCTGTCCAGATGAGCAGGGTGCTCCAACCTGGCATGGAGTCATTTGCACCTGCTCTTCCCTCTCTACCTACTAATCCTACACCTTGGGGTGTGTCCTCAACTGATGTCCTCAACCCAACTCCAGGGTGGGGTGACACCAGCTTAGGGGCACAGAGCATACTGGGGACCAGTCTAGACCCTGGTGGGTCTCAGAGGCAAACCCCTGGTTCAGAACTTTAGTGCCATGAGACAGAAAAGGGCTCTTTGGGACCACGGTGCAGGACTGGGAGGTGCCTGGGGGCCTGTGAATCACAGGGACAGCAAGCCCCAGGGTGGTGGGCACAGGAATCTCTCTCATGACCCTGGACTCACTTTCCCTGTCTTGCTGGCTGTTGGTGACTGAGTCACAAAAGAGACAGAGAGACTTGGGTTGCACACAGCAGGTCATAGGCACACATCCAGAATCCAAAATGTCTCCTTCTTTCCCTGCCAGCCCCAGGATGGAGCTCATTAGTGTGGAGGTGCTTTATGGGCAGGACGTCTCGGTTTTCCCTGCTGTAAACTCTCGCTCTGGTGCACACAGCTTGCCTGCTGCAGGGAGGTCACTCTGAGGTGCCCTCTCTCCTGCAGGAGGATCTTTGTTCTCACTGAGCTGACTGCCAACCCCAAAGACCTGCTGGCAAGAGCCATCCACATCAGAAAAAAAGGGCTGCTTTGATGGAGGCAGAGACAAACTTCACCTCAAACACACCTGAGGAGAGCAGGTTTGTGTAGAGCCAAAGAAGAAAAAGACAGTCCAACTTCAGCTCTGCCTTCCGGGCAAACTTCCTTGCCTGGCACCAGGCTTGTCCCACAATGTCTTCTGTGCTGCCATTGCATCTGGCTTTTTGTCTGAGCACATGTCCAAATTCCAAGACACACAAAAATCCCAAAGACAAAAATATCTCATCACATCTGAATGCTCAGTTTCTATGGAGATCCAAATCAAAGTCAACTGCCTAATGAGAGGTTTTCGTCTTTTTTCCTAATTCTTGCCTGATGCCTTACAGTTTTGGAGAATGTCGAAATGCCTGCTAGTTATTATTCCAAACACATTTTGCTAATATGCAATCGCATATTCTAATGAGAATAGCTGATGACAGCTAATTTTCATTGCTGTCCCACTCTGTGACCCTCTCGAAGCTCTGATTACACAGCAAGGCACTGGTTTGGAAACTTCTGGCGCTCCGAGCTAACTTCTCCCCATCTCCTTGGTCCAGATGGTGTCATGGGCACAGATGAAATTATGCTTGCTTTGTTAAGGGACCCAGAGGTGTTTTGTAAGATGTCACCAGACCCAGTTTGCAAATGACTGCAGTCAAGAATAACACACTTAATTTCTGGGTGGTCCATTCAGAATGCATAATGATTTTCCAGGCAACCCCACAAACACAGTAGCCCATGCTGCTTTATCCCTTATGCATGCAGGGATGAGATGGATGCTGCCTGGAGCCTCATTAGAAAAGTAAACTTCCTTATGGCCTGTGCTGCATAAGAAGGACTTGCAAATGCACCAGGATGATGGCTGTCTATGCACTGAGGTAGCTGTGAGCAGAGCAGGAGGACACTCTTGCAGGCCCCGATTCCCAGAGGATCCCTACTCTAGCCTCCAGCCCTGTGTGACCTGGGTTTCTTAGATCCAGGCCTTGATGGCACCACCTTGGCAACACCTTACATTCCTGCCTGCAAGAAAATTCTCTTCCTGGTTGCCCAAGAAATGCCTGGCCCTTCATATGCCACTCAATGTGCCTCTTCCTGAACTACGGCTTTCTTTGCCTCAGTGCACCAGGTCCCTGCACAGTCCTGTCACCCAGCAGCCCCGGATCTGCAGCAGGGGCCTGCCCTTATGCTACCGTGGGTTCTCAGAGGAGAGCCAGTGTCAGTGCGAGGACATAGGAAGGTGGGGGCGGGGTGAGGTATGGGGCCAAGGGAGTCAAGTTGGGAGGAGGAGCCAGCCAGGGACGTGGGGCAGGGAGGAGACTGGCAGGGCACATAACTGGTGCAGAAGTATGGCGGGGAGGAGGGCACAGTGCTGGGGCTCCAGCTAGGCTGAGATGCGGAGACCAGGGCTCCAAAACCAGAAGGGAACTGCAGCTCTGCTCCCCTAAACCAGCTTTCTTGGGATCAGATAAGGGAGCAGCAGGAAGCAGTCTGGGCCAGACAGAGCAGCTGGCTGTGGAGATGGTGCAAACAGGCTTTGGAGGGCGTGGGCTGGCTGAGCTCACTACAGGCATCTGTCCCCCTATTTGGAGTGGGTTGGGAAGAGCCTCCTTGGGGTGAGGAAGAGGTGGCTGACACTCCCTGAGGAGCTGAATGCAGGGAGACCAGCCTGGGGGTGGAGGAAGGGGTGTGGAGGGGCTGAGGTGGGGCCCTCAGGAAGAGTCCAGCAGAGCAGAAGACCTTCTTGCAGAGAGAAAATACCGATGCCCACAGGTTAAAGGAGCAAAGGTTTATTTGGCTCAGTTAGTAGAGATTTCAGTCCATAGTTGGCTGGCTCCAGGGCAGGTTGGCATGGCAGAAGGGCATCACAGAAAAGAAACAGTTCATGGGGAAGCAGGCCAGGCAGAAGTAGCAAGCAGCAAGTGGTAAGCCTGCCTTCTTGCTGTCCCTTTATATTCCATCCAGGCTACAAATCTATTGACTGGTGCTACCCACAGCCAGGGTAGGGCTTTCACTACCCACACCCGGAACAATTCTAAACTGTCAGTGGACTAATCCATTTATCACGGCCTTAATCCCACTGGACAGAGCCAGCCACACCTCCACAGCCATGAGGGTCACCCACCTCCAACTTTGCACCAGCCCTGGGGTTCAGAGGTCAGGCCAGAGCCACTGGAGCTCTGTCATGGGTGTTGACCCATCCCGTGGGAACAAGGGAAGAAAGCAGACCCTTTACGTGGCACTGGGGCAGGAGCTCTTCTCAGCGAGGCACTCACCGGGTATCTGGCAGCCGGCAGGTTGGCAGCCAGCTCTGAGGCCATGCAAGATGGAGGGTGCCAGGTCACTGGAGTATACTCAAGTGTCCTCAAGGGAGACCTCAGGCTCAGGGGAGAAGGCCCAGGTCACAGGCCTGGTGAGGAAGAGAGACAGGTGGCAGGGAGCCTCCGGTGTCCCTCTGAATGTTTCCTCCAGGGTGGACCCGAGCGGGCAGGACCCCAGTGTTCCTGTGAGGGTCACATAAGCAAGTGCCTCCTCACACAGTTCTGCCTGGCTCTGTGTCTGCAAAGCTGTCTCTGAGCTACTGAGGTTCAGTGGGCCACTGCCTGCCCCAGGCACCATGGCCGACACTGTGACGGTGGGCAGTCTGGGCTGAGGCTGGGCATGGGCCCTCCTCGGTCCCCTCTTCTGGGATGGTGAAAGCACAGGAGGGAGAGGGCCAAGGGAGAGCGGGCCACATCCTCTCCCCAAGCAAGGGCCCAGCGCTGGCAGAACAGTCCTGACAGTGGGGAAAACATCAGCCCCAGGGTGCCAGTAAGGGTGTTACTGTTTGCTCCAGGGTTTTAAAAGAGTCAAGATCAGGGTTTGTTTTTGATCAGCTCACTTCCAAGTGATCTGACCTGGAGCATGACAGGCAGGGGCACCCTGAGCTGTGAAAAGACGGCCATGTGGGGTCGGGAGTGGAGCTTGGGCGATCGCTGAGGGCACATGCAGGGCACCTGCAGGGAGCCAGCACGGATCCTCCGACAAGTGCCCTGGCTGGGCTGTGGGGGGCAGCTCTGCTTCCCCGTCTCTTCATGATCCTCTGTGTTTTCTAACTTGGTTGTGATGACCATGAATAACTTTTGCAACACGAAAAACATTTTAAGTTATTTTTTAACTACAGATTAGAGCTACCCATGTATTTGCAGTATGAAAATGATAATATAATTAATGGTTGTCTAGCAAAGCGAAATGCACTAAATGTTAAGTGAATGATAAAAGAAGTTAATTTTAAATCACAACCAGGAGAACTTCCACAAGCAATGAGTTTTCAGACCCTTGTTTTTGAGAGAGGACTTGCGCACAGCCCAGTGGAGCTCTCTGCCAGGGTGAGTTGGCTGAAGCCGGCAGCAGCCTATCAGGTTTGGGTTAGGGTCTGTGGTGCCGCTGCTGGGGCCCATCCCCCGACCCAGCCACCTCTGGTGCATGTTACGAGCTCAGAAAACCAGTCTCATTCAGGGCCGTGACCTGAATACATGCTTCACTCTAACCGAGGCCTTAAATTAACAATCCACGAGACCGAACCTTTAACAAAAGTGGGGGCCACAAGACATTTCTATTGTTTAACAAGCACAGACAGAACTAATGTAATTTTATGCAAATTTTAAATACAATGATAAATAGAGCACACATAATTAAATCTTCTGGAATTTATGAAAACTCAGAATGCATTTTAATGAAGAGATTAATACAAAGTAAACAGTGCACATCAATTTCATCAGCAAGTCATCTGCCCATTTGAACACTGCTTTCTCCAAACCATATTTCTTTGTGCTTGTCTTTCACTCTGGGATTAGTTTCGTAATATAGGCTTGTCTTTTCTGTCGTTTTAGCATCTTAAAACCCTAACCTCTGAATTTATTCCATCTTTGTAAGTAAGTGCCAACCATTTGCCTAGGAAATCACTGTGTTGAGGAGTTTAACTAACACTCAGGTGTTTTTATTTTCCATTCAGAGCCAGAGAGGTCTCTCAGAAGACAGCCTCCCTAACTGGACACAAAAACAGCAGCTTAATTCAGGACAACCCAGTGAGCGGCTGTCAGAACTGTTACAAAGAACACTGAGCATGGCAGTGAACTCTGTTCTGAAACCACAGAGCAGCTGGTCCATAGAGCTAGTAAAACCCTAATACCCATCCGCAGGCCCTGCTTCCAGCCCATGCTAAAAGGCTTCCCCAAAGACCCTCTGCTGGAGGCCTGGACCCTGGCTTGGTGCCGGGGGAGCCCCATAAGAGCCGGAGTCAGGGAGAAGTCAAAGGTTGAGGGCTGCTTCCTCTGTCTTCCTGTACTTGGCTTTGAGGTAACTGACTTTGCCCCCACCCCTCCCACAGTGGTGCCACCTGCACAGGCCCCTGAGCATCGGGAATGGCTGGCTAGCACAGACAGAAAGCTGCAGAACGGAGCCACGAGCCTCTTCTCTGAGCCTGCTGACTGGTATTCTTCCCAGCGAGGAAACCCATAGCACGGAGCTTCCCTCTATGCAGACTGTGACCTCTGCAAAGCAGTGGGGGCAACTGCCTGGGGTTGGCCTGCATGTTTCTGCTAAGTCGCCAGGATTCCTCCCACCCAGATGGTGGCATCCTTGTCTCCCTTTCCCTCCACTGGATGTGCAGGGACCTCCTCGTCCTCCAGGCTGGGCAGGCCAGGGCAGTGCTGAGCCCAGTGCCAGGTGCACTTTGCATACACTGGCTTGAGGAGTCAGCTGCATGCCCAGGTCAGTGTGGTTCTGGTTCTGTTTCTCAGGGAGCCCATCATAGGTTCCACAAGCCTTAAAGCTGGGATTTCGAAGTAAACTAAGGTAGGAACTGAACTTGGAGCAGACAATGGTTTATACCATACCCTGAACTGCGTGTCTTAGGTCCTGCACTGTTCCTGGCTGGTGGGTGGTCTCCACAGCCCAACTGACTGCCCTACGCTTCAGTTCTGCCACTCTCACAATATGCCCATCTCAGTGAAGGTGGTTTAAATCGGTCCCAAATGGTGGCTCTACAGCACCTAGCACCATGTCTGGCCAGCTCCTGAGCCTGCCCTGCTCAGAAGCCAACTGGTACTGGGGTCTCCAGCACCTTCTCCTGAGGTTGCTCCAGTCCTGTGTCCTCCCTGCTGTCCAAGAAAGAGTCCTGGAGTGACTGGAACACAGGTGGGGGGTGTGGGGTTCAGACAGCATGATTCCGTGTGGCTCAGGGGGAAGGGGGAACCTCAGGCGTGCAGGCCTCTCAGTGCAGAGTGGCCATGGCACCGGCCCTCTCAGGCTGGTGGGTAAGCTCCCAAGGGCTCTGTCCCTCAACTGTGCTTCTCTATGGGGACATGGGCTGTGCCCTTGGCCCTCGGGGCAGAGGCTGGGTGGGCTGTGCCTTGTGTTTATTTACTACATCCCTAATACCTGAGCTGCTACCCTAGGCTCATAAATTATTAGGGAAGGTAAAGTCACTGATTGTCAGAAACCAACATGACAGATTATTTTCCATTTTTCCCTTCTGTGCTCATTAAATTTACACTGGTGCTGTTATTTCTTGGTAACTCAAACCTACTTCTAAGTGGCCAACAAACTGTTTCTATTTTCTTGTTTATGTTTAACAATTGTGAAAATGATATTCGTTCTAATAGAAAGCACCAAGAAGGCCATTAATATCAGGATACTGGTATCAGACCTATTTTCACCCCCTGGACCTGCTCACGCAGCTGCTTGGAGCATGGTTACCATGGCAACGGCCAGAGATGGCAGTGCCTCCATGCTAAGTATTCCTCTGTCAGTGCAGGATTTTCTAGAGACACTGATGTTACCAGGGATGAGGCACTACCCTTGAAAACAGTCTTGGATATTATGCCCTCTTTTGAGGCTCTGTCCAAAATATTTCTCATTCCCTTCTTCATTGCCAGTTTCCTGATAATGCTTTAGATGTAATTCTTTTTAAAAAGAAACATTTCTTAGTCATACGCTCATGCTGCATTGCCACTGCTGTAGGAACTGTGGGCTCGGCACACCATGCTCTGGGGGTCTTGTCACCACCAAGCTAGATGAATTGTTCTGCTCCTTAGCAGAAGCTTTAGAAGTGGCTTCCATGCCAAGCAACAGACCTGGAGGAGGGGTGGGGTGCCCTGCACCTGGTCTCCTGCTCTCGCTCCCTCTTATGATGATGAGGCATCGGGCCACAGCAAGGAAAAGGATAGAGGCTGTGAGGTGGGGGTGGAGCCCAGGATCCTCGGATGCCCGGATGCCCCCAGGGAACCCAGCCCTCTGTCAAGCTCCACAGGCTGCTGTGACAAAGCTAGGCATTGTGAACCAGAAACAACTGAGCTGACAAATCCTATACACAAAGTGTTTTCCTATAGGTCTCTTTCTCCACTTCTGCAATGACATTCATTTTCAGAGCATAAACCAGGTGCATATGTACAGAAATCCTGGTGGGCAAGAGGTCTTTTCCCATCCCCAAGAGCTCAGAGAAGCTGGCCCTGTGGTGGGACCCTGGGCTGAGCAGAGGTGGCTGTAAACTGGGTGCTCTCCAGAACACCCCAAGGCCAGGGGCACTGCATGAGGGTCCAGCCTCCCACTCTGGGCAGTGGGGTCTGCTTCTCATCCACTGAAGCCACTCTTGTCATGCCAGCTTTGGACACTGCTGGCCCACTCCAGGCATGTCTCACGGGCATGAGCCAGGAGGCCTGCAGTGACCTGCTTGGCACACAACTGCTGCAGGAAGTCTTGGTGTAGACCAGCGTCTCACCCCTGGGGACAGAAGTCCAGGGCAGGTGCAGAAGATACTGGTCTCATTGGCTTAGGCAGAGACTTTATGAATAAAACCTCCCTAGCACAAGAACTAGCAGAAAGAATCAACAGATGGGATCTCATCCTACTGAAAAGCTTCTGCACAGCCAAAGAAGTCGCTGGCACTGCTAGAAGACTACCAACAACATGGGAAAAAATCTTTACTAGCTGTGTATCAGACAAAGGGCTATTATCGACAAT
>PVIC010015037.1:0-24547 GCA_004025085.1 Thryonomys swinderianus
TTTTTTTTTTTTTTTTTTTTTTTTTTTTTTTTTTTTTTTTTTTTTTTTTTTTTTGACAAAGGGTCTCACTTTGTAGTTCAGCTGGCTCTGAGCTCACTATGTAGCCCAGACAAGCCTCAAACTCGGCAATCCTCCTGTCTCTGCCTCCCAAGTGCTGGGATTACTGGTGTGAGCCACCACGCCCGGCACTGTGGTATGTGGTATTGATTCCTTGGTGGGTGTAAGTCTCCATGCCCAGCATTGCAGGTGGTTACCAGGGATCGAACTCAGGACCTTGTGCTTGCAAGGCAGGCACCAGAACCACTGAGCTAACCCTCTGGTCCTGACAGGTATTCTTTACTTGACTGTTTTTCATGATAATTTCTTTTATAATCTGTAATGTTCAGATGCAAAGTCTAGCTGACATAAAGCCCAAAATATTTTATAGCTAGTGACTTTATGTGAAGTAGAGAATATTTTGGAGTCTACGATACTTTTAGACTGCTGTCTGAGGATGAGGCTCTTGAAATATCAGCATGGACCAACCCTCCAGTCATCTTCACATCTCATATCCCTGACAATAATCATTTTCCTGCTGTGTTGAGCAATTTTCACCTTGATGAAATTCTGGCAGGTTTGAAGCATAGATATGACACTGTGACAATGGTAAAGGAGCTTAAATTTAGTGGCTTTCATTTGATTTGGATCTTTTTTTTCTTGTGTCAGGTGACATTAACTTCTTTGCTGTTCTTCCCTATAAACTGATTCTTGTCTCTTAAAGAAAACAGAACACCTTGCTCACATTTTAGGGCTTTATGTCCCAGGTGAAGTTTCATGCCTGGCATGTGTGCAGTTATTTTGGCCTTGGGAAGAGTCAATATTCTGGAGACCTTGAGAGTAGCAAAGCGTTTGAAAACTAAATTTGATGGTTAAAAAATGACACAAAGCTGATGTAGATAGAAGGGGGAAGGTTGTAAGGTGGGCAGGGGAATGGGGAAAATGAGCATTAAGTTGATACAGATTCTCAATGTCAAGTGTGATCATGTTGTGTGTATAAAATGTACCAATAAAATCAATTAAAATTACAATAACAAAAATGCACCAAGCAGTGTATAATTTGAGATGGTGATACATGCTTACATTATTAAGCCATATCTACAATCAAGATTGTGCTCGTTTCCATTACTAAGTTACCTTTCTCATTGCTGACAGCTGCAGGTTAAAGGAGGAGAGGTTTCTTCTGGCTCAGTTTGGAGGTTTCAGTCTATAGTCAACTGGCTCCAGGGAAGGGCAGCAGGGCAGAGGGACATCACAGGGGAGAAGCATTTCTTGTCATGGCAGCCAGGAGACTGCAAACCAGCATGCACTAAACCTGCAAATCTCCCTTTTCCTTTTATCCCATTCAAGCTACAAGCCTTTTTTTGGGTGGTATTACCCCAACTCAGGACTTTGGTAGCCGTCATACAAGGTAGCTGTTGTAAACTCTTAATCCCAGTATTAAACACACCTGCGAATCAGTCATCTCCTCAGAGCCCTACCCTTCTGTGAGTTTAAGTCTTCGAAGGGCATGGAGATAAAAAACCATAATAATCACCATCAAATGTTTTCTTTCATCTTTGTAGGTCTTCTCTTTCTCCTCCTACTCCATTGCCCAGCCCTTTTATCAAAGAGACTGTCTTTTTTTTTTTTTTTAGCATATTTTCATTCACATTGTCAAAAACAAGATGGCTGGGAAATTGCTGATGACTTTCTCTAATTAATGTTTTAGAGTTTTCATAAATATTTTAAAGTCATATTTTTTATAATTTGGTGAGAATAATTTGATCATTTTTCACACCGAGTTTATCATGTTACTTTAGTCCTTTTTTATTGATGAATTATATTTCACTGTACAGATGGGCCATGTTTTGATTATCTATACATCTGTCATTGAACATTTTACCTAATTCCATGTCAAGGAATTACTAATAAAATTCCTTTTATGAATTTTTCTATTAAAGATTATAGTTTTAAAAACTATTATTTCAACCTATTATGGTCCTTTGTATTTCCATAAGGATTTCAGTAACAGTTTGCTTATTTCTGAAAAAAAAAAGGTTATTTGGATTTTGTTAGGGATTTTATTGAGTCTCTAGATCACTTTGAGTAGTATGGGCATCTTCAAAAATTTAGTAGAATTCAATGATCTAGATGCTGTTTTTGCCCCACTATTATAATGTTTAAAAATACTAATCTTTACAGTCATGAATATTAACATTGTTCCATTCACTTATGTCTTCTTCAGTTTCTCTTATCAGTATTTTCTAGTGTTATTTGTATAGCTCTTTCATCTCCTTGGTTAAATTTATTCTTCAGTATTAACACTTTTTTTTTTTTTCCCCGGTACTGGGGATTCAACTAGAACCCTTATGTGCCCAAGGTTGATACGTTACCACTCAAGCTAAATGGCCAGCCCTTTAGTACTAACCCTTTTTAAACTATTATAAATGAGATTGTTTCCTTGATTGCATTTTTGCGCTGTTAATGTAAAGAAATTTTGATTTTTGTTTCTCATTCTCAAACTTTATTTCACTAGTTTATTAGTTCTAAAAGTGTTTTAATAGTGTCTTTACAGTTTTCTATGTATAAAGTCTTGTCTGTAAAAAGGGCAAAATTTATTTGTTCTTTTCTGATTTGAATGCTTTTTATTGCTTTCTCATGCTTAATTGAATATGTTTTTTTGTGACTGGTTAACATATTATGTTCTGTGTATGTCTGTTAGGTCTATTTGTTCTGATATGTAGTTTATTTTCAATGCATTTTTCATTTTTTTTGGTCTAGATGATCTTTCTATTACTAAAGATGGTACATTTAAGTTACCTACTTTATTGCATGATATTGTGTTTTTCCCATCAGATCTATAAATACTTTTTTACATATCTAGGTAAAATATACATATTTAGGGCTAACAGTTGTAAATATATATCGTGTGATGTTGGGTGAATATATATTTACAATTATGCATCATCTTTATGAAGTAAACATTTTTATCAATATATAATATTTTATCTCATTTTACATGTGTATAGTAGTTTTATCTGATAAAAATATACCTACTCTGGTTCTCTTTTACTTTTCAATTATATAAAATATTTTTTGCTCTCTGTCCTGGCTTGTGTTTAGATGTTTCCCCAACACCCCATACTTTTACTAGGTTTCTGAATCTAGTGTGCATGATTGCTTCATGGTGGGACTAAGCCTCAGAATATTAGGATCAAGGGTGAGAGTATTACCGACCCTAAGTAGTCTAATTAAAATAAAAGGGGCAGAGAGAGAATATTAAGGTCCCTGTTGCTTTTACTAATTTGTGTGCACCATGTTGTGTCATTCCTGCCTTAGCATTGGATGATTATGGACTGAAACCTCTACAAACTATGAACTAAATAAATCTTTCCCTCTTTAACTTTGGGTGCTAGATATTTTGTCTTGGCAGCAAGAGAAAAGTTAACAGTATTCTTTCACTTTTAGTCTGTGTGTATCTGTATTTGGAGGTTATTAAAGATGAAATTTTTATTTTCATTGAAAATATCCATTTACTGAGCTTTAGAAAGTATGACAGCTTTTATAGAGTACAAAATTTCTATAGGAAATTTGGTGTGGGAATGAGATGAGGGGAAGGAATAAATATGATGCAGAAAGAAAATAAAAGAGCATGTATAAAGGGGGTGAGGAGGTGTGGGTGGGTAGGGATATGGATAAAAATGAGAATTAACTTGTGTCTTATACTGGTACAAATTCCCCAATGTTATACATGATTTTGAGATGTATATAAATTGTACCAATAAAGAATGCAATTTATAAAAAATATCCATTTACTGTGTTTTCTGATTAAATAATTCACATTCAAAGTAATTACTGATAGCTGTGTGCTTATTGGCACTCTGTTAATGATTTTTTCATTATTTTATGTATTATTTGCTAATAAACCCACTAGGTTTATTGAAATCATCTCATATGTTACTTGCTAATTTTCTCTCACTATTTTCATGTTCATATATTTGTCATTTACTTTTCATCAATTTAATTATAACATGTTTTGATTCTATATTGATTTGACTGAATCTCATTGGAGGTCATTCATCTTCATCTACCTTCAATATTTGTATCTTCCAAAGTTGAGACATTTTTGTAATTATTTATTTTTTATAAGTGAATTATTTATTGGTACATTTTATATACAATTCACAATCTCACTCAACATTGGGGGAGTTGTACCAGTGTGTGACAAAAGTTAGTTCTCATTTTTTACCCATATCCCTACGTACTCACAATCCCCCCCTTATATATATATATATGCTATTTCCTTTTCTTTCCAAGCCATATTTATTCTTTCCTCTCATTACATACCCCACCACATTCCCTTGGGATATTTCCTATTTTACAAAATCTATCATACATTCTAGAACTTTTTTACATCTACAGGTTCTCATACCAGGGGAAAAATATGGTATTTACGTATCTTTGATTTATTTAATCATTTTACCCCTTTGTCTCTCTCTTTATTTTGACATTTTATTGCTAACATTTGCTATTTGGGTGCTGTTTAGTTAATCCTGTAATATTTGTTTCTTTCTTTTCTCTTTTGTGTCTTTGTATTAAATATTTTGCCTTTCAGTTCAGAGAGTCTTTCTTTTGTTTTGTCAATTTTACTGTTTACACTTTTTCCTTTTTGTGACATTCAGAATTGAAAGTACAGAAATAAAGTAATGAAATGCCAGGGACAATGTATGTTTGGATGAAAATGTACATTTAAACTAGTAAATAGTAATGTAGGAACATGTTCAAGTGTCTGTGCCAATTAGACACTCAAAGTATAGGATAGAAAATGGAACTTTCAGACAACTAAATATTAATTTAGGAATTTTAACACAAATTTCAGTGATGACCATGAGTCTCACTAATCTAATTCAGGGATAATGAAAAGGGAATTAATAAAACTGGTGTTTAAGGAAAAAGGAAGGAAACATAGAGAAAGAAAAATGCCAATAGTGTGTGTGTGGATATATGTGGATGTGTGTGTGTGTGTGTGTGTGTGTGTGTGTGAGACTGATGGATAAAAGTGTTTAAATCCAGAGTTGTATCTCAAAGTGAAGTGTGTTTCCCAAATGATCTTGATTGTTTTAAGAAGGTAAAACAGGGAAATCTCAGCAAATCTATTGACCTTCTTTTTCAGAGAAGTCATAATGGTCAACTGTGGTTGCAAATTTTACTGTATAGAGCCATGCATAAAAAGTAGGTAAAGAGTACTCTGAATATGTCTGTTAGTATGTTTGCAAAGAAAACTGACTTGCACATTAATGAGGCCTATCTCATAGGGGGAAAACCTACCAAGAAGGCCAGTAGCCCAGATGGTACTAAAAAGGTAGAAGCAGGCAGAGCTTCTGAGGTGCACCCTCCACTATTTTTCAGCAGGTGCTGTTACTGTGAACTCCAGATTCCTTAGCTTTTGGAATGCACAATTGCATTAGTGGACTTTCTGAGACTTTGACCTTAGAGTGGTTATGGGTCATCAGCCCCTATCTTGCTTTGGGGTTTCCCGATTCTTGTACCTGACAAACTATGGGTTTTCTTTGCTCTCTGCCCTACAAACACATATTGTGGGCATGTAAGCCTCTAATCATGTAAGTCAATCTAGTAAATCCCCTGACAGGTAGCCTTGTTTTTTTTTTTTTTTTTTTTTTTTTTTTTTTTTTTTTTTTTTTTTTTTTTTTTTTTTTTTTTTTTTTTTTACTTTAAAAATTTTTTTTTTGATAACCTCAACCGATACAGCATTGTTGCTTTATTTTCCCTGAAAGTCTTCTATAAATCTCTTTCTCAAATTTTATCAGCCATTTCTCTATGAAATTATTGTCTAGAAAATGAGAAAAAGGCATAGACTTGCACCATGTAACATAGGTTCCAGCAGATGAACCCACTTCCATTCAGCATTGTGTTGTAATCATTCTTTCATGGTGACTTCTCATAGTTCAGGTACCTATGACTTCTTTTCTTCCCCAGGTACTTACCACCAAGCCAGGGACATAGGTCAGATACCTTCTCCACCTCTCATTAAGGAGTGTTCATTGAGGAGTACTGACTTTACATCTTAATTTCTTTCAGAGTTCAGCAATAACTTCTTGTGCTTTTATTTATTTGAAAGGTTTTGATTTCATTGACCAATATAGGGTTATTTAGAATTTTATAGCTTCTTATTTTAATTTGAATTTTTATTGGTACACTATATATATAAACATCAAAATTATACTCAACATCAAAAACTTGTACCAGTATATAACATGACTTATTTCTCAATTTTCCTTTCCCCTACTCAACCTACAACCCTCTGCCCCATATATATAAAAGCCTTGTTTCCATCAATTTTTTCTTTCCCCTCATACTTACCCCTAAACTCAATTTCCCTTTGAATATTTACTATTTCACAATATCTATTATGCATTCTAGAACTCATTTGCATTTTCAGTCAGTTTCTCACACCACAGAAAATATATGATATTTACACATCTGTGACCTATTTATTTCACTTATGAGTATGTCCTGATGACATATCCATTTGAGTATAAATGACTCTAAAATATCTATTTTATAGCAGAGTAGTATTCCATTTTATAGAAAAACACATATTCTTTATCCAGTCTAGAATTGATGGGCATTTGAGTTGTTTCCAACATTTAGCTTTCATGAACTGACCTGTTATAAAAATGGGGGCACATATGCCGTTGTGATATGACTCTTGTAATCCTTTTGTGTATATACCCACCAGAGGAATAGCAGGGTTGAATAGAACCTCTATTCCTGGTTTTTTGATGAATCTCCATGCTGATCTCCATAGTCAACATCCCTATCAACAGGAGAGATGGGTTCCTTTTTTCTCCAGAGTTTCACCAGCGTTTGTTACTGGCTAATTTCAAAATAGCACCTATTCTTTGTGTAGTGAGATGAAATCTCGGTGTTATTCTCTTCTGCATCTCTCAAATGATCAGTGACATTGAGCATTTCTTCATATACTTCTCAACTTCTTATATTTCTTAACTGCTTTTACTTCTTTCTCTGAAAAGAGTCTCTTCATTCTAGATGCCCATTTTTGAATTGGGTCTTTAAATTTGTCAGAACTGATTTTTTAAAGCTCTTTCTATATTCTAGATAGTAGCCCCATGTCTGAGAAGCAGCTGTTAATGATACTTTCTCTCTGCCAGTGGTTCCTTTTGCTGTGCAGAAGCTTTTTAATGAGATCCCATTTGTTGATTTCTTCTGCTAGTTCTTGTGCTATAGAGGTTCTGTTCAAAAAGTCTTTTCCTAAGCCAGTCTCCAAGACTACTACCTAAACTGTTTTGCATCAGGTTTAGAATTAGAAAGGGAAACAGTACTCCTAAATTCCTTCCTTGGAGCAACCATTACCTTGATTCCAAAAGGAGAAAATGACCCAACCAAAAAAAGAGAACTACACCCCAATCTCCCTAATGAACATTGATACAGAAATCCTCAACAAGATACTGACAAACAGAATATGTAGAATTATCAAGAAGATCATATACCGTGAACAAGTTGGATTCATCCCACGAATGTAAGGATGGCTCAATATATGCAAATCAATTAACATTATTATATTAACAGACTCAAGGACAAACACCATTTGATCATCTCAATAGATGCAGAAAAAGCGTTTAACAAAATCCAACACCAATTCATGATCAAAATCCTTTAGAAAATCAAAAGAGATGTATTTATCTCAAACTAATAAAAGCTGTTTATGAGAAAACAACAGCCAGGATCATTCTAAATGGTCAAAAACTGAAACTTTTCACACTAAGATCAGGAACAAGATATGGATGTCCATGATCACTACTCTTGTGAATATAATGCTAGAAACATTAGTCACCACAATTAGACAAGAGAAAGAAATAAAAGGCATAAAGATAGGAAAATAATTTAAACTGTCATTATTTGCTGATGACATGATACTCTACGTAGAAGATCCTAAGAACTCCACTGAGTAACAGTTAGACTTAATAACCAAATTTAGTAGTGTAGCTGGATACAAGGTCAATGCTCAAAAATCATTCATATTTTTATACATACAGAAAAAAAAAACAGATATAATGAAAGAGAAATTGGGTCATTTTCTTTCACAGTTACACTCAAAAAGTGAAATATCTAGGAATCAGTCTAACAAAGGAGATGAAAGACCTCTACTCTGAATACTACAACATTCTGAAAAATGAGATTGAAGAGGATATCAGAAAATGGAAAGACATCCCTTGTTCCTGGGTAGGAAGAATCAACATCGTCAAAATGGCTATACTCCTACAACTACTTTTGGAGAATATTCCATTGCAGCTGAGAGGACTGTGTATTCAGATATTGTGGAATGGAGCACTCTGTAGACATGTATTAAATACATATATTCATAAGCTTGGTTGAATTCTGATATTTCTTGGTTGGTTTTTGTCTAGTCAATCTATCTATGTGTAACAGTAGAGTATCAAAATATTCTGTTAAAATTGTTAGCCCATATTTGATTTTTCATGTCCATTTATATTTTAAAACATTTTATGTATCAGTATCTGCCACATATATATTTATAATTGTTATTTCTTTTTCCTCTTGGAATTTTCCCTTAACAAGTTTGTAGTAACTTTATTTATATCTTTTGATCAGTCTTGGTTTGAAGTTCATGTTGTCTGAAATTAGAATAGCTACCCCTGATATTTTCTGTGTTCTTGTTTCATGAAGTAGTATTTTTCATCCTTTGACTTTCAGTCTGTGAATTTCCTTTTGAGTTAAATGTGTTTCCTCTGCACAATAAATTGTTTGATCTTGTTTCATGATTCATTTTGCCTGTCTGTTTTTTTTTTGATTGATGAACTGAGACCATTTACATTGGTGAATATTACTTATTATATATTGGCTTATTCTTCTTGTATTATTTTCTTGCTGCTGATTCCTGTCTTTCCCTTCTGTGTATTGCTTACCTTATCTAATAGGTTCTTTCTATGGGTATTCTTGAAATTGTGTTATTCATTGTCTGTTTCTAAAACATCTTTCAGAACATTTTGTAGAACTGTTTTTGCAGTCATTAGTTTCTTCAGTAGTTCTTTGTCTTGGAAGTTTCTTATTTCTCCACTGATTCTGAGAGACAATTTTGTAGAGTACGTCAATCTGGGTTGGAGATTGTTTTCTGTCAGAATATGAAATACTTCACTCCAAGCTCTCCATTACCTAAAAGTTACTGTTGAGAAGTTTGGTGTGATTCTGATAGGCATTCCTTTATAAATGACTTGTTTCTTTTCTCTAATAGCTTTTAATATTCTTTTCTTGTCCTGAATTTCTAGAATCTTGATTGTTATATGCTTTGGTATAGATTTATTTTGCCCATGGGTAATTAGATTTCTATATACTTTGCATATCTATATGTCAAATACTTTTTCCCTGGTTGGGAAATGTTTTGTCATTACTTCTGTGACCAATTTTTCACATTGAGTCCATTTGCACTGAATCCTGCTTTTCATCAACTCTGATCAATCAATTGTTCTTTGCATCATCTTGTGGCCATTGGTTTTTTCATAGTCCTTTGCTATTTTTAAGAATTTTTTTATTGCTAACTGCAACCTTTCTGATAGTTCTAATATTCTGTCCTTTGTTTATTTCTCTTTGCAGATATTCAATATATATATATATATATATATATATATATTTTTTTTTTTTTTTGAGACAGGGTCTCGTTTTGTAGTTCAGGCTGGGTCTGAGCACACTATGTAGCCTAGGCAAGCCTTGAACTCAGCAATCCTCCTGCCTCTGCCTCCCGAGTGCTGGGATTATAGGCGTGAGCCACCCTGCCCAGCACTGTGGTATGTGGTATTGATCGTTGGTGGGCATGAGTCTCCATGCCCAGCATTGTATGTGGTTGCAGGGGATTGAACTCAGGGCCTTGCACTTGCGAGGCAGGCACAGGAACTACTGAGCTAGCCCTCTGCCCCTCAATGAAATTTTTAATTCCCTGGATATCTGTTTGAATCTGTTTCATGAATTCCACTTCTTTCTAATGTTGGACAATCATAGTTTCCATAGTTTTTCTATTCTCCTTCCCTCTCTCTCTCTCCATCTCTGTCTTTGTGTCTCTGTCTCTCTGTCTCTCAGTCTCTCTGTCTCTCTCTCTCTAATTTATGTCTGCTCTAGATTTTTTGAGCAGATCTTTCCTTGTAATTATCTTTTATTACCTGAGAGGTTATTTCTTCTGATTTTTCTCTGTTGCCTCATTCATATGCTTTGTTTAAATTTCTGTGTCTATTTCAGAAATTCATGGGGGTTGCTTCTGACTTCCCCCTTTTCATTTTTTTCTGGACTTATCTTGGTTGCCTTGAGGTCTTGGGCTGTGTTTTGCATCTATGTCTTGTCATTTTCTATTTTTCTAAATTTTGATTTATTTTTTTGTATTCATGCTTGTAAATTTATTAGTAGAAAGCTTTACCACTAGTATCAAGGCTTCTTTAGGAAATGTCTGTTCTTCAGGGATGTGAGGTCTACTAGGTTTGGCTGGGCTCTTGATTTTTGCATCTGTCCCAAGACTCTACCTATCTAACTTATTAAAGTTGAGAAGTTACTCTTTTTTATTTTTTGTTTTGTTTTTGAGACAGTGTCTCACTCTGTAGTTCAGGCTGGCCCTGAGCTCACTATGTAGCCCAGGCAAACCTCAAACTCAGCTATCTGCCTGCCTGTGCCTCCCAGGTGCTGTGATTGCAGGTGTGAGCCACCACACCCGGGGAGAAGTTGCCCTTTGATTTAGCAACAGTCCTTTGGTACTGGACTGTGAGGATGGTTACACCTCCAGACAATCACAGTGTTGTCATACAAGGAAGAAGAACTGATTATACCAGGTTTGACATCCTGGATTAAAATAGCACAATTAATCATACATGCAGTCAAGCACAATTTAAAAACTGATAAATGGTCATATCTGTTAGTTTGGTACCTTTAAACATGAAAGCATAAGCTATAGTTATATAACAAAATTCAGTGTAAACACACTGGATGCAGTGTGTTTCCTTTAAAGTAATTTTACTCTGTATGTGATGGGCTGGGGGAGCAACATAATAAGAATAAGGGATAAAATAAAGATGAATTCAGAGAAACATAGTAGAAGAAAGGATGAGGGGTAAAACATGATCACCTGTGCCTTGGGAAACTAGAGAAAAGAACCAGGGAGAGAGAGAGAATATAACCTCTTCCAATGAAGACATAGTGATAACAACTCAGAAGATAAGGCCTCACTCAAGTGTAAGAGCATGAATAATATGAAAGCCTAAACTATTCATGATATAAGCTTCTGCAGATAAAATGTGCTGCCCTCTGCAAAACAGAGACTATGTGGAGAGAACCTTCTTATCATGAATGTGAGATGTGGAAGGAAGTGGAATGATATCTTTTCAGTGTTGAAGCTACAAAATGAAAAACATAGTATTCTATGCTCAGTGAAAATATTTACTAATCAAGCAAAATGTAGAGTTTTTTCAGACAGAAGAGCTTTTCAGACGAAGATTGATTGGTGTTCTAGTACATAGAGAAATTTATCCAGACAGAAGGAGTTTTGACAGCAGATGGAAATGTTGAGAAATAGCACATGACAGAAATGGAAAATGTATAAACATAAAATGATGCTTTAAAATGGAAAAAATTTAATTAGTGACTAAATATTCCAAGCAAAACTGTATTTTACTAGTGGATGTTTATAAAATATTTGTAGTAGCTTTATTCATAATTGTCCAAAACTGTTAATATTAAGTAGACTATCACCTGCTTTACTTGTGTACATTTGAATGCTACTCAACACTGAAAAGTAGTATCTACTGTTATTCATAAAGTGAGTGGCTTTTAAAAAAATATTGTGCTAAGGAATAGAAACTATGACCCACACCTATGTATAATGACTAACTGAAATCTGCATGTAAGAAAAATATATGGGAAGATATTTTACAAAATAAGACAAAACAAAAAATGTGAGTATTTCAGGAAAAAAAATCAGCATAATTGTGTTACTGCTCAGGAAAAGGAATTTAGCATCTTAAAATAGCAATTTACACTATCAGATTGATTAAAGCACATCAAGATTTCTGACTATACTGAATATTAACAGTGGTACACTTTTATATTTCTGATAGATATATAGCTGATTCACATTTAGAAATCATTTACTCATAAAAGTAGATACATACTATACAATACTTCCATTTATCTTTGTGTATATGAGTGGGTGTCTCACTACAGAAGATGGAACTAGTCTTCCTGGAGATCTCACATGAATGTATGTTTTTTATAACAAACCCAAACAACAATAGTTCCCTGACAACATAAATCTCCTTCAAGAGTTTTGGATAAGTAAACATTAGGAGATTCAAACATTTTATAACCCCACCCCAAAAATGTACAAGCATTCCCCATGTACATGGATAGATTATAGGGCTATTTTTTATAAATCTCTGAAATCATATATCAGATAAGACCTATAGGAGCAAACAACAGCCTAATGGTGACACTAGATCATGAACACAAAACTTGTAGTAGAACAGGCCAATCTCTCTAATGAAGATTGACACAAAAATCCTCAATAAAATATTGGCAAACAGAATACAGAGAGTTATCAAGAAAATCATGCACCCTGATCAAGTCAGATTTATCACAGGGATGCAAGGCTGGTTCAACATATGTAAATCAATCAATGTAATACACTATACTAACAGACTCAAGGACAAAAACCATATGATTATCTCAATAGAGGCAGAAAAAGCATTTGACAAAATCCAACATTTATGATCAAAACCCTACAGAGAATTGGAATTGATGGACTTTATCTCAATTTAATACAAGCTATTTATGAGAAACCAACAGCCAGCATCACTCTCAATGGGCAAAAACTGAAATCTTTTACATTAAGGTCAGGAACAAGACAAGGATGCACGCTGTCACCACTCTTGTTCAATATAGTACTGGAAACATTAGCCATAGCAATCAGGCAGGAGAAAGATATAAAAGGAATAAAGATAGGAAAGGAAGAAGTTAAACTGGCATTATTTGCTGATGATATAATACTCTATCTAGAGGATCCTAAAAATTCAACCAAAAGACTGCTAGACTTAATTACCAAATTTGGTAGTGTTGCTGGATACAGGGTCAATGCTCAAAAATCAACACCCTTTGTCTACACAAACAACAGATTCACTGAAAGAGAAATTGGGGAGGCAATCCCTTTCACAGTAGCACCCAGAAAAATGAAATATCTAGGAATCAACCTAACAAAGGAAGTGAAAAACCTTTACTCTGAAAGCTATAGGACTCTGAAAACTGAGATAGAAAAGGAAACCAGAAAGTGAAAGATATCCTTTGTTCCTGGGTAGGGAGAACAAACATCGTCAAAATGACTATACTCCCACAACTACTATACAGACTCAATGCAATTCCAATTGAAATTCCAATGCTATACTTCACAGAGTTAGAGAAAATAATACAAAAATTCATCTGGAAACACAAGAAACCTAGAATAGCAAAAGCAATTCTAAGCAGCCACGACATGGCAGGGGGTATTACAATCCCCAATTTAAAGCTCTGCTATAAAGTCGCTCTGATAAAAACTGCATGGTACTGGCAAAGTAACAGACCCAAGGACCAATGGAATAGATAAGAAGACCCAGAAACAACTCCGGATACACTAAGCCACCTTATCTTTGACAAAGGAGGCAAACATCCCCAATGGAAGAAGGACAGCCTCTTTAACAAATGTTGCTGGAAAAACTGAGCTTTCACCTGCCAAAAGCTAAAGCTAGACCTATCTCTTTCACCATGCACAAAACTAAACTCACAGTGGATACAAGACTTAAACATTAAAACAGAAACTATAAGCCTGCTAGAAAACAAGTTAGGTAAAACTCTTGGAGACATTGGCTTAGGCAGAGACTTTATGAATAAAACCTCTATAGCACAAGAACTAGTAAAAAGAACCAACAAATGGGATCTCATCCTACTGAAAAGCTTCTGCACAGCAAAAGAAGTCGCTGGCACTAACCAAGAATGAATGCTGGCGAGGCTGTGGGGAGAAAGGAACTCTTCTCCACTGTTGATGGAATTGAAGACTTTTGCAACCATTGTGGAGATCAGTGTGGAGATTTCTCAGAAAACTAGGACTAGGGGTCCCATTTGACCTTGCTATCTCCCTGCTAGGAATATACCCAAAATAATTTAGAAACTCTCATTGGAAGGCAGATGTACACCCTTGTTTATAGCAGCTCTGTTTGTGATAGCTCAATCTTGGAAACAACCCAAATGCTCATCAACAGGAGAGTGGATAAAGAAGATTTTTTTTAATAAAATGGAGTATTACTCTACCATAAAGAACGACAAGATCGATCCATTTAGGTGCAAATGGAGACACCTGGAGGATATACTAATAAGTGAAATCAATAGATCACAGATAGGCAAATTCTGGATCTTCTCTTTGACATGAATACCTGTAGATGCAAATGAGCTCTAGAAAGTATGACAGCTTTTATAGAGTGGGAAATTTTCCATAGGAAATTTGGTGTGGGAATATAATGAGGGGAAGGAATAAATATAATTCAGAAAGAAAATAAGAGTATGTGTACAGGGAGTGGGGAGATGTGGGTGGGTAGAGATATGAGTAAAAATGATAATTAACTTGTGTCATATAGTGGTACAAATTCCCCAGTGTTATATGTGATTGTGAGATGTATATAAATTGTACCAATAAAGAATTCAATTTAAAAAAAACTTGTAGTAGAAAAAGATAGTAGATGTATTAAGTCTCAATATATGCAGCATTAATTATTTTGGGACCATATACATATATATATATATATATATATATATATATATATATATATATATGGAGAGAGAGAGAGAGAGAGAGAGAGAGAGGAGAGAGCAGTGTGTTAGTCCACTTTATATATACATATATACATATTTTCATTTTATAATTATAACAAATTCTACATTAATATATTATTGTTTTGAACATATCAAATATTACATAAAAAGGAAATGATTAATCATTAACACTAAGTCAAATGTGGCCATTTATTCATGTAATCTTGCCTACTTCTGAGGCTGAGGATTAGAAAGTTACATGTTAATCAGCCTGAGCATTTTGGGAAACCTCTTACAATAAAAAGGGGCTATAAATACGTCTCAGAGGTAGAGAGTTTGTTCAGTACAAATAGGCCTTTGGTTCAATACTTGGTATTGTAAAAATAATACATATACTACATCATATAAATTCTATAGAAAGGAATTTTTAAAAGACAACTTAGTCATGTTTTAGTAAAGCATGTACATTCTAAATTACTGCCACAAAAATATTGTAGTTTACTGATTATTATCAAAGTATGATTATACAGGACAGCATGCCTAGATTTCTTTATAATCATGCTTAACATGAGGGTCAGCGACAATAGAATTGGAATTAATCTTTCTCATTTATTCTGTCTTTGGCTAAAAATTCCCAAGTCTTAGAAAAAAAAGGGCTGACTGAAAAGTAACTATATGCTCAGTAACTGCTTAGTGCAGAAATACTTGGCAAATATTTATTTTGAATTACTTAGGATGAATCAATGTTCTATGCTGTATGAAATTCAATCAAGATTTTTGTTTGTGATACTATGCACACATTGTTCTTGTGTGCCTTTCTGTATTAATTCCTTTGAGAACACAGATTTTATCATGGTCATGAGATTGTCATTGTTGATTATAGAATGGAAGACAAATTGGCTTAAACTATTGGTTATTTATATTTTTAAATAGAATTTCTTTCTTAGAAAAGAATGCTGTTATAGAAAAATAGAAAATAAGTTTTATATATTCTCTTTCTCTACATATACATAACTTCTCTTGTTACCAGTCTTTCCCAGTCTTACTCCATTAGAGTATTATAGAGTTACTTTCATTGCCCAACATATGCTCTGTTTTCTATTCATTCTTCCTCCTCTTTAACCCCTGCCAAAAATTGATGCTTTTTATGTTCCAAAGTTTTGACTTTTCCGTAAGGTTGCATAGTTGAAATCATATAAAATTATATATATATATATATATATATATATATATATATACACACACATATATACATATATATACACATATATACATACACACACACACATATATATATATGTATGAGTGTATGTATATTCATATTCTTTAGACTGATGTCTATAACTTAGTAACATGGATTTTAGTTTCTCCAAAATATTTCATGACTTGATAATTCATTTCAGAGATGAACAATATTCATTGTCTGTATGGACTAAATTTATTTTTCCATCTACTGAATATCACCTTGGGTGCTTCCAAGATCTAGCTATTATACATAAAGCTACTATGCCACCCATGTACAGAGTTTTATGTGTACATATGCTTAGAGCTCTTTGGGCCACATAAATGTCAGGACTTCTGGGTTATATATTAATAGTAAGCTTAGTGTCACATTGAAACTACTAAACTATGCTCCAACGTGGCTGCACCCTTCTGTATTCCCATTAGCAATGAAGGAAAATTTCTTTTCTACACACTCATCAGCATTTTGTATTTCAGGGTTCTGGAATTTGGCCATTATATATAAATATGCAGTGGTATGTAATTGTTGCTTCATTTGTTTTTCCTTTAAGACATACAAAGAATCTTGGCATGTTCTTATCAGCCATCTATATATTTTATTTGGTGAAGTGACTGTTAAGGTTTTTGATCAGTTTTAATATTTTTTCTTTAAAATTTTGAATGTAACAATTCTTTGTATATCAGTCCCTTGTCAGATATATCTCCAGCAAATATTTTCTCTTGTCTTTTAACTGTTTTATATTTTACAGAGTGGAAATTTTATTTCAAATAAGTCTTATCAGATCTTTCTTTGATGGTATATGCCTTAGGTATCATCTCTTAGAAGCTACCACCAAATCCAAGATTACTTAGACTCCTTTATTTCATATACTTATAATTTTTCATCTTATGTTTTAATTTTTGTGGAGTATAATGATTGTATCTGTACATTCATTCCATTAGAACTAGATGCCCAGTCGTTTCAACATCATTTCCTTAAGTCAATTTATTATTCATCAATGTATCTTAAAAATATTTAGCATAGCTTTTTAAAGTAGTATTATTTACAAACATATTTTTTTCCTTTAAGCATGAAGCCATGGAAACATTTTGAGAGAATTGCTTAATTTTCTGGCAATACTCATTTTTATAAAATATGGGAGATTCTCTCCAGGAATTAGGCCAACATTTAAATTTAGGATTTCCCTGGAGAAGGAAGGATTAAGAAAAATATTTGAAACTTCGAGTGTTGTTTGAGTGTTACTAAAGTGAGTATGACCTTGATAACTTTTTATTCATGTATAGACGATTTCTTCTATAGGTCTGTCTAATGTCCATTAATAATATATCTAGCCACTTCCATAAAGATGTATTGTTGAATACTGAGGTATATTTTTTATGGAAAGGCAATACATTTTATTTAATATATATCATATATACTGTAATGAACATAAAATATTTTAGCAGTTTTTGAAATTTGGGTCCATGCTATGTAGGAGAATTTCTATTTTGGCTAGCATTTCTCTTTGGCAGTGGTACAAAGATAATGTTTGTTCTGAAAATTAATAGCGTCTTAGGTTAGATTAAGATAATAACCTATGTGTAAGATATTAAGATAGATTGTTACCTATTTTTTCTGGTTCCTCTTTATATACTTTGCAAGACAAAAGTGCATGATGTGAAAGTACCTAAGCCTACAAAGTAATACTACAGTGTTGGAAATGTGAATTAATTAATACTGGAGCATACAAATTACTTGACAGTAATTAGGAATAGTTCTTATTGAATTATTTATATTCAGTTTTAAAACAATTATACTCTTTGCCCAGTAATTACCATACAAAGTAAGCTAAATTGATGGGTTATTCCAGGATTTCAAAGTATATATATGAATGAAAAATAGCTCAAACACTTAAAAAGGGCGTTGAGCCAATTTGAAAACCATAAGAAATACTTTTACAAGCAGACAGGAAAACATATTACAGGCAGTTATGAGCATAAGAGAAATTCTCCTGTGTGCAAACTATATGTGTATCTTAGTCAAAAAAGTCTTTTTGAAGAGGAAAGGATTTTACTAACTTATAAAGTAAATCTCAAGAATAAGTATTTTCAAGTTCAGTAAATTTTTTTTAAATTGATTTTTTTTTTTTTTTTTTTTTTTTTTTTGGCTTTGGAGACAGGGTCTCGCGTTGTAGTTCAGGCTGGCCCTGAGCTCACTATGGTACCCAGGCAAGCTGCCGCGAACTCAGCAATCCTCCTGTCTCTGCCTCCCAAGTGCTGGGATTACAGGCGTGAGCCACCACGCCCGGCACTGTGGTATGTGGTATTGATTGTTGGTGGGCGTGAGTCTCCACGCCCAGCATTATATGTGGTTACCAGGGATCGAACTCAGGACCTTGCACTTGCGAGGCAGGCGCCGGAACCACTGAGCTAACCCTCCGGCCCTTAAATTGAATTCTTTATTGGTACATTTTATATACAAGTTCAATAAATTTTTAAAAAATATTACAGGGTAAATTAAAAGCCAATAGTTTATAATTGAGGTAATCCACTATCCTATACTTGCACTGTATGCTTTGCTCTGTGTCATCTGTTATGTTTTCCAATTCTCTGATTTTAAGATGTACATCATAAAATGAAAGGTTTGCATCAATTAAAAACTAAGGTTTCTGGGGCCGGAGGGTTAGCTCAGTGGTTCCGGCGCCTGCCTTGCAAGCGTAAGGACCTAAGTTCGATCCCGGTTACCACATATAATGCTGGGCGTGGTGGCTCACGCCTGTAATCCCAGCACTCGGGAGGCAGAGACAGGAGGATTGCTGAGTCCGCGGCGGCTTGCCTGGGCTCCAGTGAGCTCAGGGCCAGCCTGAACTACAAAGCGAGACCCTGTCTCCAAAAAGCAAAAAAAAAAAAACTAAGGTTTCTTATAATTATTTTGGAATTATTGTTTAAGTAATATCTCCATATTTTAAACTATTTTGAAGATGCAAGCCTCAGATTCAGTGCATATACATTGGTTTGATTTTCAAACTTTACTATTTTTGAAATATGCTTCTACTTTTCTATGGTTAGTATATTTCAGTTAAATGCCAATAAACTTTGAGAGGCATTGAGATAAAGACAGGAACACATGTTGAGAGAACTAGAAATAACACATTTTCTCTAACTTACTGAAAAATATGCACATAAAAAATAAACCATCGGAAAATAGGAAGTTGATAGGTAAATTTTTATCTGTGCATAATTTTGCTTATTTATAAGAAAAATTGTTTTTCTTAATAATTGAGTTGGCCATAAATATGAGCTTGGGCATGAACATTCATTGAAGCAGGGTATTAGAATATACACATGGTAGTGGGAGTTTATTGATATGAGGCCCAGGTTTTTATTACTCACTATTTAACATCTTTGCAAGGGCACCTTTACTGAATCTTATGTTCTGCTGAATTGGCTCCTTAATGGTAGAAAATGATACTGAAACACAATACCTGAGGTGAAATAGGCAGAATGTCACTGTCAGATGGCTGGTAGGTGGAAAGCAAAAGACTCAAAGAAGAAATGCGTACTAGAAAGGATGTATTGTATGACATTCCACCAAACCACTATGTTCCCTTTCAAGGTGCACAAAATTTTCCTCACTAAAATAATAAGTATATTAGTGTGAGGAAGTTGGAACAGCAGCAGATAAAGTTTAAAAAAAAAGAGAGAGAGCAGTTTCTAGCTACCAGATTCTCCAGCAGAATGTACTTAGGGTCCACATGCACCATTGGCTTTCCTAGACCTCCAGCCTGCCAGCACATGGCAGACTCGAACTCATTAAGATCTGTACTCATAGCAGGCAATTCCTGGGAATGAATCTCCTTCTCACTGTATGTCCATATTCAATTGGTTCTGTTTCTTTGGAGAGCCCTGATTGAAGCAAAGAACCAATTAATATGAAGATTGTTTGACTTTAACCTTTCTTAAGAGCAAAAGAAAGTCATCAATTTTACAGTTTGGGTAAGTTGAGATGATCAATCCCAGATCTGAATTTGGAAATTCCTTGGGAAATAAATTATAATAACATGGCAAAGGTATACATAGTGACTGTCTCCATTCCATTCAAATCAGAAACTTTGGACATTTCTTTAATAGTTAGCTACTATGGAAAGGACAGTAGCTGGTCATTTTGTAAGTTGTTACATATAAGATCTGAGGCAGCACTGATTGTAGGACATGTGCCTTGTCCCTTAGCAAGCCCTGAGCTCTCAAGAATGAGTCCTGAGATAAGTATAATATAAAGTGGAAGATTGTGGCTTAAATCACAGGTGGGGGCAGCTCCATATGTTATGAACTAAAAATAGCCATATGCTATGGTAAGTTTCACTGGATTGGCTAGAAAACTGGCGAAATGGAAATTAGCTGAGCATAACTCAGTCAAATAATTGTATAAGAGGATGTGTTCTGAGTTAAAAATATACACAAACTACTAGACACTAACAGTAGCCTGACTTCCAGGTTCCCAGAGAAGTTAAGTAAAGTTCAGAGGTAAAAGTGTCTGAGGAAGAACCATGTGGATGAACATGTGGGAATATGCAAAAATATACGTGGATATCAGTTCATATAACTGACTACATAGAGTGAAAAGGAAATGAGTGGCCAAGTGAAAAGATGCCTGTCTCAGGGATATCAACTGCCTTCTGACTCTACTGCTCTAGAGTTTTGAATAGAGCCGTGATAGTATGGACTGACTTTCTGATCCAAGTCTGATCTTAAGTCTCACAGACCATCTGATTCACTGCTGTTGAGTCTGGCTTATCATTGCTATATAAGGTGTTTAATTTATATAAAAGAATGGAGACAATGAGAAGAGGACATGGGACCCATTAGTTCTACCTAAATACCTTATCACAAAGTTGTTGTCAGATTAACGCTGAAATAGACTTTCAAAGTTTCAACTAAGCTCAGTTACCACTGCAAAGATGAGTGGTGTTCTTAAAATGGGAAACATATTTTGAGTCAGTAACAAATTATATGGTGCTGGAATCTTAAAAATGGGCGGCACTGAGTGATAAACTAGAAGATGAAAAATAATCCCTTTCATGTCCTAGTCTTAAGGATCCACAGGAGATTTTTGTGTTTTCCTGTTACCATGACTTATTTTAGATTTTGTTACAAAGGAGCATTTCTGAGTTTCAGTGACTGAAGAGAGGCCCTCTTGAGAACATAAAATTTCTTTTAAACTTAAAGTTATAAATGCTGACAGGATCCCTATGTCAGTTGACCAGTATGTTAAGAAGTTATTATATTAGAAGGGGGAACACACCTTAATCATTATCAGGCTGCTATATACTAGAGGTTGGGAAGTGTATGTGTAGAGTTCAGGATATAATGGGGACTTGGGGAGGCTTTCTGATGCTTCCATGAATAATGGTATCTGAAAAATGAGAATTTGGGGCAATTAAGAGTATCATAAGTTCCTCTCAAGTGTCTGCATATTACTATTATTTCCCAGGCCAATCAAACCAAAGGTAGGGAAGGAAACTCTAGGATGGGTGACAAAGAAAGAATATGATGAATACCAGTTATCCAGAAAAAAAGGAAATAAAACTTGTTTTTCCATCTCCTCTGATCTTAAAATTTTAATTTTTGAAGAAACTCGAAGTGAAAAACCTCTTTTTTTTTTTTTTTTTTTTTTTTTTTTTTTTTTTTTTTTTTTTTTTTTTTTTTTTTTTTTATACAGGATCTTGTTTTGTAGTTCAGGCTGGCCCTGAACTCACTATGAATCCTCCTGTCTCTGCCTCCAGAGTGCTGGAATTACAGGCATGAGCAACCACACCTGGCATTGTGGTACTGATTGCTGGTGGGCAGTGAGTCACCATACTCAGTATTGTTGTATGTGGTTACTGGGAATAGAGCCAGGGACCTTGCACTTGCTAGGTAGGTACCGGAACCACTGAGCTAAATCTCCAGCCCTGAAAAACTTCTTAAAGACCAGAAAAATGAACTTAATGTATGATATAATTTGACCTGGCTGCATTATAGTGAAGATTTTGTTCTATTCCTTTCCTTTAATCAATTCACTGTACACAAACCCAGCTCTCCACTATCTCAGCTGGCTTTCCCTCATGATTAAATTTACTCTCTGAAACCTACTTTCTCTGTTTCAGCAGCACATCAAAGGAACCAGGGAAAAACAGTCTTACCTATTTAAGAGCCTTCCTCATCCAGACTGGCCAACAGCTGTTGGGTAAGCACCCTGAGCTGCCTTGCTCTTTTATTGCTGTACATATGATGAGAATTCTCTACTGACTGACTAAGAATTTCCTTTAGTTTGAGCTCTTAATATCCAAAGTAGTAGTTAGCTTATAGTGCACCATTTCTTGATTACCTCCTTTCCTTTCCCTCTTGGACTTCCTTCCACAATGCTGTCCTAGGATTTTATTTAGTTTTCAAATGTGTTACTGATATTTCAATTTTTGTGTCAGTTTAACTTGT
Organism: Thryonomys swinderianus; assembly: GCA_004025085.1. NCBI lineage: Eukaryota > Metazoa > Chordata > Mammalia > Rodentia > Thryonomyidae > Thryonomys > Thryonomys swinderianus. Next base: position 22,582 of record PVIC010015037.1, read on the forward strand.
GGAGGAATTGACCTGGATTTTAGTGATGTCAGAGTTCATTAAACTTCCCAAAATAAAACAGCGTTTTTTTTGTTTTGTTTTTAGAGCAGGGATCCTCATGTTTCTTTCCTTTGAATCACACAAAGGTAATAATATAGAGTTGGGTTTTGAAGAATTCAAATGGCATGCTTGTGTGGCTGACATGCAAACATCAAGGAAGAGAATGATCCTTCGCATAATTCTACTGTCCCATTTCATTTCTCAGCTTTGTTTTCTTCACTTGATCTCAGTGTGGATACACATGCTTCAAGCTAACTTCCTTAGCCCATTCTTCATAGGGCTGTGGTCTCAGTGCACTTCTATACATAGAGCTCTAGCTTTTATTATCTTCTTTCAGAAAGATAAAGAGGAATCATTTCTGAAGTGCCACCTCTAATTTTTCTATTTAAATTTTATATTGCTAAGTATAATGCACATATTTACATTTATTGCTAGTATGTGTCACTTACATGTAGATAATTTATCCAAGTGCGCAAGTATTTTCTCCAAGAAGTACCCCAGGCATGAACAGCTGCCCTATGAAATCCTGAAAAAGTGCGTTACCCTCATGGCCACATTTTAAGATTAAATGGATTTTCCAAAAGTGTATACATAGTTGCTGGTGAAGCCATTGATTTTTAGCTCATTTGTCGTCATCTTGAGTTTTTAACTATGAAAGTGGTGCTCCTCCCCTAAAATATACATACAGAGGAACAAGACCATCATTTGGAGGTTTATGGACCTGAGTAACATTATACTTTATTCCAGTGCACTTTCCTGCCTTTCCACTGATTATTTTCCTTCCTTCTCATCCTTTCTGGTCTGCTTCCCCCCCTCTCTAGGTATTTTAAGCAGTAAATAAAAAGCATCCTCTGAATCTTCCATTTCTAGAGTATCTGTCTAAACACTTGAACACACCCTTTAGGAGATCTGGTCTTGTTTCTGCAGCTGCTGTGCACAGAACTCACTTGAACACTGTTGAGTGCCCATGAAGAAAGGGCTGAGCAGCTTCAGTAAGAGGCTCTGTTTGCATCCTAGTGACTGCTGCCTTTATGGACAGTCAGTGCACTGTACCTGTAAAGGCCCCAATTTGTCCTTGATTGGTGATGCATTAATACTACTGGGAAATGGTTTTCCAGACAAAGATATCAATTGAAGACCCATGTGCACATGTCAGTGCTTACACTTTATGGTGCTTTCTGACTTAAATAAGATTGGAAGGAAAATAGTGGAATCTGTTTTTGCTGTGTCCACATGACTCTCCCAACCAGTGCCCAAGGCTTTTGTGTGATAGCAACTCCTAGTGTATAGGAGACTGACCTGTGACTAGCCCCTCATAGTCTTTAGTTTTTTTTTTTGTTTGTTTGTTTGTTTTTGTTTTTTGTTTTTTTTTTTGCTTTTTTGAGACAGGGTCTCGCTTTGTAGTTCAGGCTGGCCCTGAGCTCACTATGGTACCCAGGCAAGCTGCCGCGAACTCAGCAATCCTCCTGTCTCTGCCTCCCGAGTGCTGGGATTACAGGCATGAGCCACCACGTCCGGCATTGTGGTATGCGGTGTTGATTGTTGGTGGGTGTGAGTCTCCACACCCAGCATTATATGTGGTTACCAGGGATCGAACTCAGGACCCTGCGCTTGCGAGGCAGGCGCCAGAACCACTGAGCTAACCCTCCGGCCCATCTATAGTTTTTATAATGGTTTTAAACTGTGTGTGTTCTTATATTTTTAAATTAATATAAGCATAATTAATATTTACACGATTACCTTATGACTCAGTTCTGGCCTGTTCAATGCCTGTTTCAAAATGCATCTCTTGCAGAATGACAGCTAGTTAGAACTATTTTTTCTGAGCACAAATCTCCTGAACAATACCAAGAAAAACCAGTGGTTTAGTTTGTAAATGCATTTTTGTCTAGTGAAAATGAACTGCTATACAAATCTTATACAGTAG
>PVIC010015037.1:24647-35860 GCA_004025085.1 Thryonomys swinderianus
TTTTTTTTTTTTTTTTTTTTTTTTTTTTTTTTTTTTTTTTTTTTTTTTTTTTTTTTTTTTTTTTTTTTTTTTTTTTTTTTTTTTTTTTTTTTTTTTTTTTTTTTTTTTTTTTTTTTTTTTTTTTTTTTTTTTTTTGAGACAGGGTCTCGCTTTGTAGTTCAGGCTGGTCCTGAGCTCACTATGTAGCCCAGGCAAGCCTCGAACTCAGCAATCCTCCTGTCTCTGCCTCCCAAGTGCTGGGATTACAGGCATGAGCCATCATGCCCGGTACTGTGGTATGTGGTATTGATGGCTGGTGGGCATGAGTCTCCACGCCCAGCATCGTATGTGGTTACCAGGGGTCGAACTCAGGACCTTGCGCTTGCGAGGCAGGTGCCAGAACCACTGAGCTAACCCTCTGGCCCTTATACAGTAGTTCTTAAGAGACAAGTGGAGGCAGGATCAAGTAACTGCAATGTGGAAAAGACTACATTCTTCACAACCCAAGAGAAAATGTTCTTACACACAGCAATTTGGAGGTGTAGTCATACTGAGAATAACTGTGTACTTGCATCAAACAGCCTTATGTGTCTATCACATTAAATATGTTCTGTTAATACTGAATCTTACTCTCATGGCTTCATTGTTTCCAATATTTGTAATTATTTTGGCTATGTAAGATTAATAAGCATGAAAAGTTAATATAGTCAGTAAAGAAACTTCAGTGAGCACTAGAAATAATATACTATGTAAGTGAGAGAAACACTAGCCCAAAATATGCAGTTATACTTTATTGTACATCTCCTAAAAGTAGACACATTGCTTTGGTAGTCAAGGAGTGGTAATCTTTCTTGCTTTATGTTAGTATACTTTTCCTGTGTTTATCCTTCTTTTTCTATTCTTGAACTCAACACTTCCAACTTGGTTCCCTAAAAGCCATGTGGCATATTTAAATGAGACTATATGAGAATAAGCCTCTCTTTTCCCCCCATATTCACTGAATTTGAAATGCTTTTTAGAATGTACATTAGGATGACATAAAGGGCATTGCCCAGGAAACTCCTCAAACTCATGTGGCTCTGCCAGCTGCCAGCTGTAATTCTGGAACAGGACCTTTGCTTTTCTGAGCCTCAGTTTCTCAGATATAGAATGGTCATAAACAATTTAGTTCAGAAGTTTAGTAAATAGATGAACGATTTCATTATGTGATATCATTGACTCATAATTAGCACTGATTAACAGTTTCTCGTTGCTCCCACCCCAGTTTTATGACTAGTCACTATTCACATAAAAAAAGAGCTGCCACTTTCCATCTGCATCTTCCTTTTGAACACACTGCTGTTCTGCTTGGAAAGAATACTATATTTATAATTTACAATGGACCCTATAGTTATGAATGGCCTGACATCTGAACAGCTTGGGTTATGACCAGAATTTTAGCTTCAGTAACAAACAGTCTTGAATTATGACCTGAATGCTGGCCACTTGTGCTTCCAGATGTTCTGAGATAGAGATTTAGTCCTTAAAGAGTTCAGGAAGGAACATTATACCATCCTTGCCTGTGTGAGGTTAATAGAGAAATCCTAGACTAATGTCTCTCCAAATACACTGAGATCCACCTGAATATACAGAAGAGACTTTGAAGGCTGTGTGTAGAGGAGCCTGAGCCCTCAGTGGACCAACTTGTGTTACAACCAGGTAGGCATGGATACTGCTTGAGCTTAATTCCCGGCCTTTATTTTGTTTTTAGTTTTGTGGATGGTGAAAGATTTGTGTCTGCTGTGGGCAGCTGGGTTTCCCAGCAGCACTTGTTAAAGGAGCTAGATTTCTTCCTCTATGTATTTTTAAAAATTCTTTTGTCTCAAATCAAATAGTTGAATATATTTGGGGTTGTTGCTTTATTCTGTTGCATTGATCCACATTTCGTTTTTGCCAATACCATGTTGTTTTTAATCTCTGTAGCTTCATATTATAACTTGTTCTTCATGCCTCCTGCCTTGCTCTTGTTATCCAAGAATGCCTTTACTCTCTGCATCAGTCATGGCTCCTTAAAGAAACACATATAATGTAATATAGTATGCAATACAAATAATGTAAGTGATATATAAAGGATTTAGGAGGTAGGCTTATGGTAACTGTCAGCAGAGTCATGAATAGAAGAATACAAAAGGGCTTTTGTAAGCTGTAGGGCCAGAGAATCCAGTATAGTAAAAAAACCTGGAGGTCACTACAGATCCCTTATAATCAGGAAGCAAAAGTGATGTGTTGGAAAGCTTACAAGTCTTCCCTGTGTGGTTTAAGAAATGCCCTGATGGCACAGAGAAGGATGTTCAAAGATAATGACGAAGATGGGGACTCTCCCAAGGAAACAAAACCAGGACATTTTCCTTCTTTTTATTCCATTCAGGCTATAAGCCTATTGGTTGGGGGACTCACATCTGAGGTGAGTCTTCCTTTTTCAGTAAATCAATAATCCAGGCACATCCAAAACTGTCCTAAATCAATCAGTGTAGAAGCCCTATGTCCCTATTCCCAAAGCTCAAATTACACAGCTCTTCCAACCACTAATTCTGCATTTACTCAATTTATGCATCTGTTCTAACCAGTAAGATCTGAATTTACTTCCAGTTGATCCGAAGAATGGGTGATAAGCTGTGACTTCTAACTGGCATCGGAAGTGGGGGCATTTTCTGAACCTGAGCCCTCAATCTGCTGTCTCTGATATGGCATCATCAGGCAGGGACTGTTAGCATTAAATAGAAGGGCAGGTAGTGGTGTCTGACCTAAACCTGGTTGTGAGAAATTCCCACACACTTTAGAGAGCAGAGATAAAGTGTTTCTGTTGAATGTATTGAGGAAGAGGACAGAGGGAGATAGTGGCAGACAAATAGGAAGAATCACTTTGGGTTATTTTTCTTATAACATTATAGATATTGTCTCTAAACATTCTCCTCAAAATACTGTGACATGGTTTTGAGATTGATGAGTTGCTCCATACAACTCTGTAAAAATAACTGTTTTAGAAGATCCTCCATAAAGCAAAATTGGCAAATACATTTATTAAAGGAATACTGAGCACAGTGTATTTGTTAAGAGTTCTTTAAGCAAAGTGAATAGGAGATATAAACAGAGATACATGAGGAGAAATCGCTGATGAGTTTGATCATATAATTAAGGAAGGGCAAAAGTTCCTTGTTAGGCTACAGTAACTGCAAGCCAGAGAACCAGTGAACTCAACATCATGAATGTAAAGCTAAGGGCTTGAGAACCTTTAGTTCTGATTCCAAAGACAATGTTCAAGTACAAAAGAGAAAATTTATCCTTCCATTTCCTCTTTCTTCTCTGAATTAGTCCATCCTTAAGTCAGCCTACTGATTCAAATGCTAGCATTTCCAGAAACATTCTCAAATTATGCTTAGAAGTAATGCTTTCTTAGCTCTCAGGGTGGGGGTGGGGTCCTGAGTCAGGCAAGTTGTGACCTTAAATTAGCCATCATCATGAAACATAGAAAATTGGAAAAAAGGGGATAAGTAGACACTAAACTAGTATATCACGCTTCTGAGATTAAGACATAATTCAGTCAAATAGAGCAGCCCCATGGTGACATTACCCAATAACTTCTTGAGATATCTCAACATCAAGAACACTCACTATGAAACTGTGCATGCCTCCTTATCCTCCACAATTCTTTGACTTGTGAGACTACTCAACTTTCTATTACTTAGTTTAGACATCATCTAATCTTAAAATATAACTGCTTTAATCCTTGACCACAAAATTCCAGACCACCCACCATTCACTTAATGGTTTTTACATTTACATTATCCATAGAAAGTGAGAATAATTAGATGCTGAAATGAAAGACTGTAAAGAAATTATTCTGACCACTTCCTTGCAACTCACTGTTAAATTGGTTAGGTGCCAAACACTGCCCTGTTCTGCAATGCTGCCCCTGTTCTCAGCTGTCTTTTTGAATCTCAGAGAACTCCAGACAGGTGTCTGGAGCAGTACAATGCAAATACCCCTGCACACAGCTCACCACCTTTCTTACACACTGACTTTCATGCTGTTAGAAATCTGAATAGCATCCAGTGCTCAGATGCAAATAGATGATTCCTGTCATCACCGCCATCTGCTGGTTGATTTGTGGATCACTGCATTAGGCACACACCAGTAGCCTTTACCCTGCTACCTGCTACCTGCTATACTGGGCTGTCTGTCCAGATATCCAGCCAAATGTGCACAGGGCTGGCCCATCTTCCCCTAGTGCAGTGGGTGTAAATGAGTGCACCTTGACCATCAAAATGCAGAAGGGGGGAGAAAAAGAAGGTGTGGTGCCAACAGGAAAAAGAAGCCCCTTGACTATTTAAGATGGGGATACCTGAAACCTTGGAAGGTAGTGGTGAGGATGCAATATGATTACTTCCAGTTAAATCCCCCAGAGAAGATTATCTCCTAGGTTGTTTGCATTTTTGATAATTTACTGAATGAGTGAATTAATAGGCCAGGACTATGTTATGGCTCATGTGTAGATGTCCCCTTAAAGCCTCATGTGGTATAGGTGGGGCTTTTTCAGAGTTGGCTAGATCTAGATTGTGTGTTGCTGGAATTGTTTCACGGTAGAATGTTGGGCCCAAGGGCAGTAGGATTAAGGACAAGAGTGTTTCACACTCTAAGTTGCCTGGAAAGGATAAAAGGGGCAAAAAGACACTGCTAGCACCCTTTTTATTTTTGCTGTCTTTTGCATGCAGTGAACTGTTTCTCATTCGTGGCATCGTTCTGCAGTGTACCACTCTGTCTTAGATCCAGCAAACTGCAGATTGAAACCTCAGCAACCTGTGACCTAAATAAACCTCTCCCCCTTTAACTTTGAGTGTTGGGTGATTTGTCTCAGCATTGACAGAAAAGAAACTAAGAGAGTCAAACTCTGAGTAGTACTATAGAAATTTCATTTACTACGTGGTCTGTGATAGCCTGATAATGGGTATTTAATAATTTTTTACTTGTAGCAGTGTTTAATTTCTCCATAGAATTAATGAAAGCACTTCTCTGATGAAACTGAAAATACTTACCTGTCCTTCTAGAGGATTTTCAGTGTATTTTCCTGTTGCCTGTGCAAAGCAAGACAGAGAGTTCTCAGAGGAGTTTGTTCATCTTCCTTAACCTCCTAAATGATGCCATTAGCCATTCATTATGCAAATATTAGTCCCACCTTGTTTTATTTGAACAATTACACCAAGCTTCAGGTACATTTCTGTGATTCCGTTTTCTCTTCTCTTGACATAAAACCCTAGATAAATTTATTTGAACATCACTTTTACAAGCTTTGGACCCTTTTCACATATTTTTTTATCCTCCCAATTAGCCTATTGTGCTCACTTTATAGAGAAAAGAAATAAAACTCACAGAAATTAAGTGGAATTTCTTCATTAAATCAGGAAGTAAATGGTAGAACTGGGACACAAATGGGAGGCTTTGTCACTAAAACCAGTGCCCATTCCATTACAACAAATTACCTCTTTAATTGGAAATGCAATTGCCAAGTTAGAAGCTACTACTATGTATGTCACTGTTGAGCTCACAAGTCTTCAGTGGCTCTTTTCTGCCTGCAAATTAAAGGACTGATATGCAGGCCTGTGATTGGGTTCAGTAGCTTTCTCTCTGCAAGCCTCCAAACACACTTAAGCCTTTGATCCAGACAAAAGTTGCAAAGTAGCCTTCCAGAGGCCATTACCGGCCCTTAGATATGTCACATTGGCTCACATACAATCTTTCAGACAATAAAATTAATCATTCTCTCTTCAACTTTTGGCTGGAAATATGGAACAGCTACTTCCTTAGCCAGAATCTGTAGCTTGAATGCTGAATTTGTCACAAGAGGTGCATTTTGCTTATTGGACCCTTGTGCATGTAGCCCGCTGTCTTACACTCTCTATGCCTTTTATCAGTCAGTACTTGCAAGAAGCTTTGCCTTAAAATTGGGAAGTGGTGTTCTCGAAAAAATCTGTGATCTCATGGAGATACTTGCTAGAAGTGTAGTTTCCCGGGCTGCATTTAAACTTAGGAAATAAAATCTCTTGCATGTGGCACATGAATATTTGTTCGTTTTCAGTAGGCCACCCCAGTGTTTGCTATGGGCACTAACCTTGAGGAGCTGATACTGGACAAACGACATTGTGCTTCCTGTTTCTCACCATAACCTGAGGGCACTGCTTCTTCATCTCCCTTAATCCTCTCTTATTTGGCTGAAATCTCTGCCCTTTGATTTTCTTCTTTATTTAGTAGCATTGTAAGGGAATTATTCATCAAAACTAAGAAGATGGCCTATTTCTCTTTATAACTAATCAGTAAGTTAATTTGATAAACACATAAATGAATAATTCAGATCTCCAAGATACAATGTGAAAAGGGTTGACATCATATTTTTTCTATTTACAGTAGTCTATTAATTAGATAGTACTTGATTGCTTAATCCTTTATTCTACAGACCTTTTTCCTCTAGTCTAAGAAGAAAACTCATCAATGTAATATACATATATAATTTTATATTATATATATTATATATAATTTTATATTATATACATTATATATAATTTTATATTATATATATATAAAATTTAGTTGAATTGATAGCATATGGCTATTGTGTCTTACCTAGAAGTGACTTGTTTGCTCCTACAGTCTAGAAAACCAACAATGAGAACATTCAGTAAGCTCTAGTCCATCTCAAATGGCCCACGGAGAGTTAGCTTTGTTCTAGTCTCTTCCCCTCTGTAGAGAAATAATAATGCAGGTATTTTCCTAATATAAGGTTCAAAGATTACTTATAAGTTGTCTTTTTGCAATATGTTTTAACAGTCTAGTGGAGGCAGAATCATGGCTAAACTTTATTACTCTGTAGTGAGAATTGAGAATTCCATAATTACAGACAAGTGAAAAATTTTTCAGTGGCACATAAACAAAATGCACCTTGTCCCTTAAGGAGAGTACTGTACAAGTTTCTTTCCTTGTACAGTACTTCCCAAGAAATAATATTTTTTCTGTAAGAAAGAGAACCATGGTTATAGTCATTCCTTACTCTCTATGGCCAATCATTTCTTGGAATTCCAAAACAGTTAACACCTGTAATTGCTCAAGTTCATTACATAAATGATGCAATATTTACATAGCACTCATGAATATCCTCCCATGTACTTTTAATTATTTCTGGCCATTTGCAACATTTAATTAAGCTAAATGCCTTATAAGTAGTTGTTTTATTGTACTGTTTAAAATAATGATGAGGAAAACTGCACCTGTTCAGCGTAGATGCAGCAGTCATGGGCTAACTCTGTAGTACAAAAAAAAAAAAAAAAATGAGAGGTAGATGAGCTCAAAGCATGCATGTTTATACTTTTCACTGTCATGACCTTTGTTCTTCACCTCTTTCTCTGCCTTATCTTACTCTGCTTTGTTCTTCTGTGTATTTCTCTTTCATGATCACAATAACCTCTTTTCACTCAATTGTACATTCCATGAAGAAACAAGTGTCTATTCACAGTATGAAGTATCAAATCAAACAAGCAATTCTGCTCTGTGAATAATTTTGCTTGGGTTGGTGTTGAACTCTCAAGAAAATGGACAGATAATGAAATATATTTTAAGGGAAATAAAGTATGTTATGATTTTTCTAAATTTTTGTTCATACTAAATACCTTTTCTGACTTTTTTAATATCTAAAGCTTACTATAGAAAGCTTTATAGACACTTATAGAAAGAATGGCTTTTTTAAAATTTTGAAAGTCACTGTTATGTTACTAATTTTCCATTGGGTTTGGTTATTTTCCTGCCCTTCTGATATTCTAATGCTGCAATGTGGAACTTAAATCTCTTACAATAGTTCTCTCACTCTTGTCTCAATAAATACTAATGCTAAGTTTTAAATGATTAAATATAGCCATTATAACTTATAAGTATTGAAAACCTAAAACCACCCAGGAAAGTGTTACTCATAGCCGGGCATGGTAGCCCACACCTATAATCCCAGCACTAGGAAAGCAGAGGCAGGAGGATTGCTGAGTTTGAGGCTTGCCTGGGCTACATAGTGAGCTTAGGGCCAGCCTGAACTACAAAGTGAGACCCTGTTTCAAAAAACCAAACAAACAAAAATGTTACTTATTTTCCCTGGGGTCTTGGAGACCTCTGTGTAGAAGTCACCTCTTCTGAAGCAATTGATATTCGTGTGCCTGTTTCCAGGACTAGCATGATTGCATCAGGCACTTTAAATCTAAGCTAGCTCAGTGAAAAAGGAGCCCCGATACACTCCAGAACTCAAGAAGCATCAAGCTGATGTGACTCTGACTTGCTGCGAGTGTGCCTGTGGCAGTACAAGTGTGTGTGAGCACCCTGGAGAGTTGAAGCCAAGGATGCCAAATAAAATGTTTTTATTTTCAAATATCTCATTGTCATATTACCCTGGAATGATTTCTTCATGGAAAAACTAGCTTCATTGAGAATGAGGAAAGCTATTATTCTGAAACCTTGCTATTATCGTGACAAGTAGAGATTGCATTTATTACATTGGAAACACAGCTAGTCTAGACGAGTAACCAACTCCTCCTAGCACTGGCACCAAATGTAAAAGGATGTGAGATTTTACACACACACACACACACACACACACACACACACACACACACATCTTTTTTATCCACTCTAGAGTTGATGTGCATTTGGGTTGTTTGCAAGATTTAGCTATCTCAAACTGAACTGCTATAAACTTGGGTGCACATATGTCACTGTGATAGGAATCTTTTAATTTTTTTGTGTATATCCCCAGCAGGGGAATAGCAAGGTCAAATGAGATCTCTAAGCCTAGTTTTTTGAGGATTTTCCATGCTGATCTCCATAATAGCTATACCAGTCTACATTCCTACCAACAGTTGAGAAGGGTTCCTTTCTCTTCACAATCTCACTATCATTTGTTGCTGACTAATTTTGAGATAGCTATTCTTTGTGGAATGAGATGAAATATCAGTGTTGTTTTCATTGGCATCTCTTGAATAGACAATGATGTTGAGCATTTCTTCATATACATCTTAGCCACCTTTACATCTTCCTCTGAAAAGTGTCTTCATTTCAGATGCCTATTTTTTAATTGGGTCTTTAAACTTGGGGGAACTACTATATAGATTCAATGCAATCCCAATTAAAATCCCAATAACATATTTCACAGATCTAGAGAAAATCATCCAAAAATTCATCTGGGGGCCAGAGGGTTAGCTCAGTGGTTCTGGGGTCTGCCTCGCAAGCACAAGGTCCTGAGTTCAATCCCTGGTAACCACATATAATGCTGGGCATGGAGACTCATGCCCACCAACAATCAACACCGCATTCCACAATGCCAGGTGTGGTCACTCACACCTGTAATCCCAGCACTCAGGAGGCAGAGACAGAAGGATTGCTGAGTTTGCAGCAGCTTGCCTGGGAACCATAGTGAGGTCAGGGCCAGCCTGAACTACAAAGCGAGATCCTGTCTCAAAAACAAACAAACAAACAAACAAACAAAACATCTGGAACCACAGGAGACCTAAAATAGCAAAAAACAATTCTAGGAAACAAGGATATGGCTGGGGATATCAGTTTCCCCGATTTGAGACTTTACTACAAAGCCATTGTGATAAAACGGCAGGGTACTGGCAAAGTAACAGACCTGAGGATCAGGGGAATAGATTAGAAAATCCAGAAAGAACTCCAGATACACTAAGCCACCTCATCTTTGACAAAGCAACCAAACATCCTCAATGGAAGAAAGTCAGCTTCTTTAACAAATGGTGCTGGAAAAACTGGGCTTCAACCTACCAAAGACTGAAGTTAAATCCATTTCTTTCACTGTGTACCAAACTAAAATCAAAGTGGCTTAGATACCTAAATATTAAAGGAGAAACTCTAAACCTGTTCCAGAACATGTTAGATAAAACTCTTGGAGACATTAGCTTAGGGAAAGACTTTATGAGTGAAACCTCTATTGCACAAGAACTAGCAGAAGAAATCAACAAATGGGATCTCATCTTATTAAAAAGCTTTTGTACAGTAAAATAAACCATTAGCATAGCAAAAAGGCAACCAAAAATATGGGAAAAATGTTTACCAGTAATTCCTCAGATAAAGGGCCACTATCTAGAATGTATAAAGAGCTTAAAAAAATCAGTCTCCCAAATTTAAAGACCTATTCCTGTTTTTATCTTTACAAAAGGAAAAAAAAAACTGCCTCATCAATTTCTTAGATATTATGATCTTTTTTTAAATTGAATTCTTTATTGGTACAATTTATATACATCTCAAAATCACATATAACATTGGGAAATTTGTACCAGTATATGCCACAAGTTAATTATCATTTATACCTATATCCCTACACACTCCCCCCTCCTCCCCCTTTATACATGCTCTTTTATTTCCTTTCTGTATCATATTTATTCCTTCCCCTCATCACATTCCCACACCAAGTTTCCTATAGAAATATTCCACTCTATAAAAGCTGTCCTAATTTCTAGAACTCATTTGCATCTACAGGTGATCATGCCAAAGAGAAGATCCGGGAATTGTCTATCTGTGATCTATTGATTTCACTTATTAGTATATCCTCCAGGTGTCTCCATTTGCACCTAAATGGATCGACCTTGTCATTCTTCATGGCAGAGTAATACTCCATTTTGTAAAAAAAAAACACATCTTCTTTATCCACTCTACAGTTGATGGACATTTGAGTGTTTCCAAGATTGACCTATCACGAACTGAGCTGCTATAAACAAGGGTGTACATCTATCTTTCCAGTGTGAGTTTTTAAGTTCTTTTGGGTATATTCCTAGCAGGGGTATAGCAGGGTCAAATGGGACCCGTAGTGCTAGTTTTCTGAGAAATCTCCACACAGATCTCCACAATGGTTGCACAAGTCTGCAATCCCACCAACAGTGTAGAAGGGTTCCTTTCTCCCCACAGCCACGCCAGCATTTATCGCTGGTTGACTTTGTGATCACAGCCATTCTTTGTGGAATGAGGTGGAATCTCAATGTTGTTTTCATTTGCATCTCTCGAATGACCAGAGATGTTGAGCATTTCTTCATATGTTTCTTGGCTGCTTTGATTTCTGCCTCTGAGAAGTGTCTGTTCATTTCAGTGGCCCATTTTTGAATTGGGTCTTTAAACTTGGGGAGGCTGATCTGTTTGAGTTCTTTATATATTGTCGATAATAG
>PVIC010015038.1:0-35748 GCA_004025085.1 Thryonomys swinderianus
CTCGCTTTGTAGTTCAGGCTGGCCCTGAGCTCACTATGTAGCCCAGGCAAGCCTCGAACTCAGCAATCCGCCTGTCTCTGCCTCCTGAGTGCTAGGATTACAGTGTCACCCATTTTTTTGACTCAGCGTTCTACTATCTTTGATCTGTTCCTTATCCGTTCTTCTATTGTGACCTTGGCCCCTCGATGTGTGATGCAGCCTCTCGGCCGCTGGCCTTAACTTTCTCCGAGACCTACTTGGAATACCCTGCTGGATTTGGCGTGTTTCCAGAGGAAACTTAATTCCTCAGTGCTTACCGGCCTCCAATCCCTCTGTACCCGTCCATATGCCTTGCCGGAGGGACCCCGACAATATCTGCCTCATGGATTTATTGTGAGACACAAAGGAGATAATATACAAGCAAGCGGCTTTTCATCTTTGAGGTGTTTTATACTTATAATGAAATCTTTAATCCTAAGGCCATGAGTTCCCAAACAAAAGGATTAAACCAACAGTAATGTCATGTTACAATACCAATGAGAGCAAAAACAGGAGACAAGGAAAAGAAGAGCTCGCCCGGAGGTCTGGCTTCGTCAGGGTGAAGATGGATCACCAGCAAGAAACAGAGTGGCCTTTGCCAGAGTCGGGGCAGCTGACTGGATCCCCCCATCTGTCTTAGAGAGCACGTCACACAAATCCCCTTCCCCTGGGCTCGCCTCTCATAGATGATTGCTAGATTCTTCTTTTTTCCTCATGCCAGTTTTTTTTTTCTCCTTCTCAATTTTTTCCATGGTAGACGTTTTCCTCCTGTTTCCTGGGGACTTTGTGTCCTTTGGTTTCTTACTTCTTGTCACGTTCCTGTTCCCTCTACCTCGTTGTTTTCTAGTTCTTGCTCTTTAACCTTGACACGGATGCTGCCGTGGGAAAGGCTTTCGAAGCTGTCAGTGCACAGCGCAGCTATGAGGGGATTCGGCCTGATGACTCTGCCTGCTCAGGGAAGGGATTTCTGCAGGGAGAGGAACTGAAAAACAGTGGAAAGGTGATGTTTAAAGAATCAGTATATCCACAGTGTACCACTGAAAATGCTTGGCAAATTTTGTTGTTCCTAAACCTCAGATAGGTCTCTATTTCTCCTAGTTATGCAGTGAAGGTGCTGAACTGTGATGACCTCTCAAGTCTTGATGTGCTGTATTGCGAAAAGAATATGTTAAGGTGTGACACAGAGAATTAGTATTCATTTTAGAGGAGAGAGAACCCGAGATGGTGACTCAGCCTCTGAAATACATTTGTTCCCCTTTTTCCCTATCCCGTTGCATTGTGTTCTTACCCTAGAGGTCTCTAACTGGTGCCTGAAAATACAAACTGGAGACTCTGTCTCGCAAAATAACTCTCTGCTGTATCCGAAAATACTATTGACTATATGTGGGCTGAGAATGTTGAATAAACCATTAGTTTTCAAACTATGGCACTGGAAGATTGCCTTGCATATCACGAAAAGGGATTAAACAGCACTGGGGAAGCCCCTATGGAGAGTTCTCACACAAAGTGAGGGGGAAAGTGAGTAAAGCTTTCAGGTCGCTTAGCTGAATGATACAGGTGCTCTACAGCCCACTAAGTCCTAGACTGGTGAGAATCAAACCCCACTGACTGTGCTGTCAACTCCAGTAAGGATTAAGAGACCTCTCTCTCTGAAGATAGCAACTCTTTAGCCACCACAGTGAAAATAAGTTTCAAAGAATCAAGAATTGCTTTTATGAAAATATATTCCAAAATTAAAACCGGTCATCATATTGACCTAATTCCCTTAATGCTCAGCTTACTGAGCCCATAATATTTTGGACATCATAGAGAACAAGCTACCCAGGAATAGGTGGCAATGATTTCTAACCATGCAGTTTGAGCGTAGAGGTAAGCTGAATGTTTGAATTTATAGAACTAGTTACAAATATATAATATATATTATATATGTAATATATATCAGTATATTTATAAAATATATATATCAGTATTCACTTAAATACATACATAAATACATACACATACACACACACGTGTGTGTGTGTGTGTGTGTGTGTGTATTTGGTGAGACAGAGTCTTGCTTTGTTCAGGCTGGTGCTGGGCTCACTATGTAGCCCAGGCAAGCCTTGAACTCAGCAATCCTCCTGCCTCTGCCTCTTGAGTGCTGGCATTACAGGCATGAGCCACCACACGTGGCACTGTGGTATGTGGTACTGATTGCTGGTGGGCGTGAGTCACCACACCCAGTATTGTTTATATGTGTTTACTTGGAATCGAATTCAGGACCTTGTACTTGCTAGGCAGGCGCCAGAAACACTGAGCTAAATCTCTGCCCCTACAAACATCTTTTGCTTCCCAGTTCTTATTCTTCATGCTAGTAAGTCAGAAGTTTTGACATTTTTCCAAAATTCAAACTCACTGTTATCTGTGGCCACTCTTTTATACCTTTCCTATTGTCCTGGGACCAGTATCCCTATTACTGTCAAGGAAAACTTCTTAGGTGGGCTTCAGATCTCCTCACTTATCACCCTGCTTAGAGCAGGCCTCTGGCAGGGAATGTTCTCTCCTCTCCCCTATGTAGTATTCTTCCCTTTCTGTTACATCATCATCAAAGATAGAAAATGTCAGAAGTTTTGAAAAATCTCTACCATCTCTTCTTCTGTTATATCCCAAATTAAAAACGTACTATGTGCTATGTCACCTTCTAGTTATAATTTTATTTCTCAGACCTCTGCTTCCCTGTAATGAAGAAGACGTGTCCTTTGGAAGAGACATCATTTTTACCACAGACCACTCAGCCCCCTTTGGGAAGGAGGATCCTTACTTGTAGTATATGAACTTGGCTGGACTGGTAAACGCCGTGTGCACCTGGAGGAGTCACCGAAGGGTGTGCGGCCCTGGCCCCTTCCGCTCAGATGCAGCTCCTCTCTTATTCTGCCTCTGGCTGCCATGAACTAAGTTATCTTCTGCCACATCTTCCCACCGTGACGTTTCTTCCTTGGAGACCGTCTGCCTGGAGTGAGTCCCTTGAAACTGTGAACCAAATTCAACCTCTTCCCTTTATTTGTGAGGGTCAGGGATTATGCCCCAGTGATCAGAAATCTGACAAAGGCAAAGGGCTCAGCCCGCTTTGTTTTTTAAAACATTTGGACTTTCTTCTGGTTTCCAAAATGCCACATTATCTTTCTTATCTCTTTGACTAGACACACTAGTTTAGTCTTCTCTGATTTTCTGCTCTAGTCTCTGTACGACCTATAAATGAAGGAGCAGCTGCTGTCCACCACTGGCCCTCCACCCCGCTAGCCCACTCAAGAAGCCATCACAGTTCATTTCTTGGGTAGACACATAGTTTGGATTTAATATGAAACAACCGGATCAAATATCTGTATTTATATGTTTATTGGACACCTTGAAAGTAAACTATTGCAAACAGGACCCTTGATCTCCACTTACTCCAAACCCAGATTACTGTCCACAGCCATTCCACTTACAGTGGCATCTGTCCTCTGCTCCTGCTTTAGGTCAGACATCTAGAACCCATCCTTCCTGTCTTCTAATTTTCACATTGCCTACATCTAACCCATCAGCAAATGCTGTAGGCTATGCCACCCAAATATTTCCTGAATTTAACATCTTTCTATGTTCTGTGTTACAAACCCAGCGCAACCCACCATCATCTTGCCTGTACTCTCATAATGGTTACTGTGTTGATCTCCTGGCTTCTCTTCTTTCCCTCTGTCAGTTGCTTTGCTACAAAGCCGACAGAATGATCCTTTCAGAAGGCAGTCATCTTTTGTTGTTCTCTAATGCAAGACACTCTCTTGACTTCTTATTACATTTATAATAAAATCTGGACTTTGTTCGAGGTGTAGCTCAGTGCTACAGCACTACTTAATACACAAAGGCCCTGCTTTCAATATCCAGCACTGTAAAATAATTCCAGGCTCTCTCTACTACACTCTTCAAGACTTGGAACAATATGGCCTCTGTGTGCCTCACTGATCTTACTTTCTACCCTTTGACTCTTTCACACTTTTTCCCTCAAAGATGTGAATGTTTTCTTACTATAGGATGTTCATGCTAGTTGCTCACTTTTGTACTTATCATCTATTTTTATCATTCTTATACCCATTGTGAATGTGTGAAAACTATAACTTGCATGTGGGTTTTGATGAGCTCAAACTGTAGACATTGCAGCTGCCATACAAAAGATGGCATAGTGAAATTTGGAAACAAAATCAGATATATTAAGTTGCAAACACTCACAAATAATTCCCTAATAGTCTGTTTTTGAAGAGAACCTTTTTGAATTGTTATTTTTGGTTCTCTATCATATAATTACTTTGAATAATTGTGTACTATAATTTAAAACATGATAAAATCATATTTGTAAAGGTAATTCCCCAGTCATCATAACACTTAGGTTTGCTTTTATTCAATAGAAATAATGTAATATAATTGATATTTTGTTTGATCTTCATTTTTTTAAGTTAACCTGGAAAGAGAATATCAGATATACCACAAATATAATAAGGAAGTCACATTCCCATAATTGTTTTTATAAGATTTTGTTGAACTATTCCACAGTTAGGGTTGATATACATAAAACTTGATTTTGTCACCTCACAAATTTAATTTCTGAAGAATAGCTTCCCATTTTTGCTATCAGAATTGATTCAATCCAGATTATCATCTGGACTGACACTATTAGGCAAGGAATGATCTCATCTTTGTGACCAAAATGGGGCCCCTGCAATCAATATATTCAGTAACCTTTCTTAATTGTTTAACCCTGAACAACTGCCTGAATTAGATTTTAGTAGGAGCTTAAAATTTGAAGATAAGTTGCATTTAAAGTATCCTTTAAGAAAGCTCCAATATCCATCCAGATGAGTTTTCTAGCATTATGCTGTTATGATATGCAGTCAGCTGGCTTAAGCGGGGTTCAGCCAGCGGGCTCACTATATTTGGGATCTGGAATGAAAGCTGATTTCTAAGCTTCTGGGTCATACATTATTGATTTTTGTTTAAAAAAATCACAACAGTTGCAAATTCAGTTTGTTTGTTTTAAGTATAATTTCTTTTTCTGAAAGTAGAGAAACTTCTAAGAGGATTGATATATCTCTTGTCCTTTACAAATGCAGTTGATATGCTGAGACAAGCCATCTGCTACCTCTAGTTTTGCCATAATGAAAACTGGTCTAACAGCAAAACTGCCTTTTATGAGCATGCATTTCAATGTATGTGAATACAAATGTGCACGGGGAGATAAGTTTAGAAATTCATTTTTGTCCTCTGAAGTTGACCTGGGCATTCTAAGGAACAAACCTTTTCTACTGATTATCACTAAGACTGAGATATCAGCTTGGTACATTTAATTCATGCTCAGCATTTTAGTCAGCATTACCCAGAACTATGCTAAGCTTTGCACTGGGCAGTTGAGGTTGGTGTGGAGAGAATACAAACTCTCTGCAAGCTATCTATCTATTTTCCTCCAAAAGCTCTTGCAACAAGAATTTTTTGAAGTGGGTAGAGTATTGACAGAGCAAGAATTGAATGAAAATGAGACAAATACAGTATGAATTTAAAGAAAAGCTGAAAGCATAATATAGAGTATCAAACTGAGGATAAGGAAGGTGCTCTAACTCTCAGTGTGGATTCCTTTGAACAATGCTTTGAAAAAAATCACACTTTTAGTTAAAATTTCCTCTGGGTTATATGACTATTTGGGAAAGAAAATGGTTTTCACTCATTTGTCTTTCTAAATCACACAGGGTGAAAATAGGTCTAGGACCACTGAAAATAACAATTGTGTGATTAATTATTTTTTTTTTTTGAGATAGGGTCTCACTTTGTAGTTCAGGCTGGCTCTGAGCTCACTGTGTAGCCCAGGCGAGCCTGGAACTCAACAATCCTCCTGCCTCTGCCTCCCGAGTGCTGGGATGACAGGCCTGAGCCACCATGCCCTGCACTGTGGTATGTGGTTTTGATTGCCATTGGGCGTGAGTCACCATGCCCAGCATTGTATGTGGTTACCGGGATCGAACTCAGGGCCTTGTGTTGTGAGGCGGACACTGGAGCCACTGAGCTAAATCTCCGGCCCAGTGATTAAAACTTTTAAAGTTATTATTATTTGTTTTTAATTTCCTCATTTTTCCCCTTCTAAGACTGGCCAAACATACCCTTTGCATCCAGACATATTACAAGAATAACAGTCAGTTTGATTTGTTTTCCGTGGGTCTATCTTCAGTTATGTTATCAGAATGCATTTATGGTACAGGTGAAAGTACAAAATTGGAACCAAAGTTCAGTGCAAATCCTATCTTTCTGACACCATCTTTCTCAGTCTCTCTGAACTTCTATTCTGTCATCAATGGAAAGGAGCAAGAAGTCCTACCTCACAGAGAACCTATGGACATTTGTCTTAGTTACATTCTTGTTACTGAGATATAACCGGGCACCCACAGATAAATGGAGGAAAGGTTCATTTTGGTTCTTAGGTTGTGGAGGATTCAGTCTGCTCTTAGCTGGCCCCACAGCAGGGCAGCAGGTGGAGGGGTATGGAAGAGAAGAAACAGTCCATGGCAGGGCAGTGGGAAGGACAGAGCAATCAAGGGAGGAGAAAAGGAGATAGACCCTCCCAGACCATGCTGCACGTGGCCCACCTACTCCAAATAGTCCTCACTTTCCAACATAATATTTGGTCATAAACTCATCAGTGGACTATCATGAATGTCATACTTCCATGACGTAGTCAGCTTTCAAAAGCTCCCCTATGGGCCCATGAGGCTTTGGGGGGAACCACTAGCTATAAATCAAAACAGTGGTATATGTGTTACCTGAGACATCCACTTCAATAGTCAGTGACCAATAAGTGTTCATGTTTCTTTCTCATATTTTATCCTCAATGGTGAAGGAGCCCTATTTATACATATTCTGTCTTCTTATCAATACACTATTTTAATATTACCAACACCGTCATTTGCTGCCAATATTTTCATAAAAAATAACACAGATTTAATTTAATAATCACATAATTCCCGTTTCCAATTGCCATATCTATCATAGGATTATTAAATATATTTTAATATGTTCATTTTGATGCTGCTTCTAATTCTTCCTTGGAAAACATTCATTTTTTTTTCTTGTCTTGCTTTTTTTTTTTTTTTAATGACTACAACTGTTCACGTGCCTGGAAGATGTAACATGCTAACAGGCACCCAAATAAATGTCTAAAAGACAACATATTTTTGGAATGCTCCATTTTTATAAGCAAAGCAGTCCACCTCCAGCAGGCACGCTGTCTGGCTGGGGTTCTAGCGATGCCATTGGTCTTCTGACTGTCACGTGTTTTTGATGGACCTCCTGATGTGTGCACCTGCTATGCATGTTCTGCTTATTCTGCTGACTTCAGAAGCTCGGGATTTAATTTTTTCTAATTGACAGACTTAAAAAATAACTTTTTCCTCTTTACATTTTTGACTCTTTCAATTTAATAATCTTAATTTTTCTCTGGTAGTGTCAATCATATAGTCTTATTAATTTTTAATTACATTCAGTAGAATTCATCTTGTTATACATATATTGCTATGATTTTTTTTAAAGATACAGTCTTGCTAATTGTTAGGTAACCCAGGCCTGACACATTCACATTCCTCTTGCTTCAGCCTCTCAAGGTGCTGGGGTTACAGGCATATGATACAATGCCCAGCCACATTTCCAGGAACTGTGACAAATGCATAGTGTCATATAAAGACGACCACAATTAAGACAGACTAGTCCCATCTCTAAACTGTCACCTTCTGTTGTCCTCACCTGCAGCCAGGTAGCTACTCATCATGATAGTTTGACTTTTCCAGCACATCAGGTGCAGAGACTCGTACAGTAATGTAGCCTTTTGAATTTGTGTTATTCCACTGCGGAGTTTCACCCTGTGCATCAGTAGTCCCTCTAATTTTACTATTGTGTAATATGAACAGTACGGATGTATGATACTTTAGTTGGGCACGGGAGTACACACACTTGTTAATTCTCATTCTATGGAGGCTGAGAGGAGGTCCCATGTTTGAGAGCACTGTGTGTGTGATGTAATGAGAACATATCTCAAAATAAAATGAAAAAGACTGGAGATGTAGTTCAGAAGTGAAGCACCCCTGGATTCTACTCACAGTGCTACACACACACACACACACACACACGCACACACACAAACAAACACATTTTCCTATAGGTAACTTAAAGATGTTATGTTATTATCTCTTGGATTGCCTGGCTTCAGATATGAAATATAAATTCATTTTAAAAATAATTTTGTTCCTTTGTATGTAAACAATCAATATCTCTTCTCCTGACCACTTTATGCATTTTCTCTTGGTTGTCATTTTCACCTGGTTTATCACTGACAATCTTGTTTTTCATATTCTTTCTTATCAGTCAACATTTGTGGGTCTGTGGGGCATATAATTTTCAACAAAATCACGAAAACGTACCTTTAATTTCAAATATTTTTGTTTCTTTCTATTTGCATTCTCTTTAATTATACTTCTCAAACTGCTGTGTATTGTCTCCCAGATTTGATTCTGATTATGTCTTTTCCTCTCTCAAGTGCTGTAGACAGAATTAGCGTCTGCTACGTCTTAATCTTATGTTCTGTAGAGACTATAGTCCATCTTCTAAATATTGTCTGGCAGATTTTGTCATCTTCTTTAAAGTTGGGCTTTGTTTCCAAATTAAACCTTTCATTTATCTTTTCACGGCATTCATAGTTTCTTTTCTTTCCTTGATCATCCATATGACCACAGGTTTGGTTTTCTTATTTCATACTTTTCTTGTCATTTTTCAGTATTTCTATTGGTCTGTTTTTCCTGGTTTCATGTCCTGCTATCACTTTGTATGTTTCATATGTTTGTTTGGATAATGAAGAATTTTGAATTTACTGATATCCGGGTTCCACTACCTTACAAGAATAGCTGGAAGATCTCCCATGAGTTCTTGAGAAGCTTTTGAATGGTGGAAGTCATTTGCCTTACTCTTCTTTAAATTACCACTATTCTCCCTAACTGGTTCTTTCTTCTTTGAGATCAAAACAAAAATGATGGCTGTATTTGTAAAATGCGGTGAAATCTATCTTTATTCGAAGAAGCCAACTTCAAGAAGTACATAGTCTTGTGAGACATTAACTTGAAGCTGAGTTTAATTTTACTGTAAGATTAGTTTCTTCCCTGGTGAAGTGTGATCTCCCCCATGTCATTGCTGAGTACCCCCAGCTTTCAGCATGGTGTCTTCATTTTGACTGGTCAGAACTTGAATGGGCTTGAGGCCTCCTTCATGCTTTAAGAATATTTTACTGACAGTACCTCTGAAGTATTTCTAACACCATGGGGTTTCACCTTATACTTCATATTTTCATATTCAGCAACATTCTGAGCTAGAATCATATGAAGATTTCGGGAGCCTATTCTTCCGGTGCTTCAATTCTTTCCCAAGGACCTTTGCCCACAAACTCAATATGCATCAGTTTCCCCAAATTTTGACAACTGTCAAGGAAGTTGTCAACCAAGGAAATTATATTCTGCTTGTTTCTTTCATCCCATGCCACGGTAGGAAAGTGCCACCACCAACAAATTTTGGGAGAGTTGTTACCCACACCACAGTTATTTCTGTAGTGCATTGGCTCTAATGGTTTCATTGTTTATTATCTATAACCTTTTGATATTTTATCATTTTTTTCAACGTTTCAATTGCTCATGGCACAGTGGAAATTGTGGTTTCAATCCCTTCATCATGGCTAGAAGCTGATTGGTTGTACTAGGATTTTGAAAAATTTTATTCCTTTTATTAATTTTCAGTTGCACATGTAAAATACATCCTAGCCACAAAAGTACAGATGAGTTCAGTACAGTACAGAGTACAGATGAGTAAGGAGAATAAACATCACCTATATCCTCATCACTCAGACATAACTATAATCTGATACTTATCTAACTCATCTCTGTGTCCAAACCTATGACAGTCAGAGTATCTGCAGAGCTGCCCTCCTAAGTGTTAGTCTCGCATTCAGTACTCACTTGTCTACCTACAACGGTGCACTTTGTACTACGATCCATCACTTTTCTGAGACAAGTGCCTCCCATGGGCTTTTTCCCCATTAGAAAGGAGGGGGGAAGCGTGGGAGAGCCCTGTCGTCACGGGCATCCTGTATCACGGGTTCTGTGCGTTGTGTGGAAGCTTCTTTTTCTTTCATTTATGTGGAATTAATTACTCATTGACCTCACTCCAAAATATAGGAATGCAATACATTCAATAACAGATCGTTAAGAATATTTTCTATCATCTCAGCATTTCTGGTAAATTACCATGTGAAATAAAATTGGTTTATATATATATATGTATATGTATATATACATACATATATGCATACATAATTGCATGAAGACGTTCTGCTCTCTTAAAAGACAAAACACAACTGTCAAGGGTCCTTGGATAATTTTATTAATTGTTCCCAAACATGGCTGCACATGATATTGATGAGAAAAATTTCTGTCCCCCATCCTCCCCCTTGCCTGAAAAATGCTGAGTCATACACAGATGTCTTGCATTACCTTTGCTTTCAAATCAGGTTGCTTTCATTTGAATGTAATTGAACATGTTAATATTTGTGAGGGCGGTTTGTGTAATTTAAAACTATTAATGAGGGTGATAATAACATTATTTATTCTTTCAGACAACATAAACTGGACCAGTTGTTAGAAGGAATTTAGTCTACATATTTGAAGTTGCCCACGCAAACACTGAGAGGATATATAAAGATATACATATATATTAAATATTATATCATATATATGTATATATAATATAATGTTACATATATATTAAGTTCAGACAGAAGAAACATTCCATTCTTTATCCAGAATTAATTATGAGGAGATGCTGAGGACAGAATATAATTTCTTTACAGTAATATCGTTGGTTTTTAAAATTCAGTCCCACTTGGTTCTAAGTCCTCTACTTGCTAAATGTGGTGACTATTTTATGAAATCTCTATTTTCCTTCATTTCTTCTCTACTCTTGGGGTGGAGTCAAGTTTGAATACCACACCGGGGTAGATTAGAGGCCTCTGGTCCTCAACCAGTTGAAGCTTCTAGGATGTTCACTGCCAAGGCTTAAATGCCCGATTCTGCAGGTAGGTGGCGCTGTTGGTTCTACATTTCCCCTAAATACATTTTTTTTTTAAATCTTCATCTAAATCCATTTAAAAAAAATACTTTTAGAATTGGTACATTTTGTGGTACATTATAATTCCTCTTGGAGTATGGGTACAGTACATAGCACATCTTAATGGTTTGCTTTCACTCTACCTCATGTCTGGCTCCCTTCATTTTCACATACATTCTGAGGGTTGATTAAGGCATTTAACATCTGATCTCCAGGGGCCTCCGTGCAGCTACATTCCTTTCAAGATACTGCCTTTGCAGGGTGCTTCATGAGATCTGGACTCTGGTCCAGCCACTTTTCCAGGACACCTTTCTTACATGGAGACATCCTCTCTCCCCTCCCAGTGTTCTGTTCTCTGTTACCCCAAAAGAAAGAAACAAACCAAAGAAAGAGAAAGAGAGGAAGGGAGACAAACTCTACACAAACAAATTAAAAGAACCGTATCAGAGTAACATATGTACATCCATGTTCATAGCATCTCAGTTTGTGATAGCCCAATAATGGAAACAACTAAAATGCCCATCATCTGGAGACTGGATAAAGGACATGTGGGTTTTCTATAAAGTGGAGTATTTCTCTGCCTTAAAGAATGATACATTTGAGTTATTTATATGGAAGTGGACATACCTTCAGGATTACCCATAAGTGAAATAAATAGGTAACAGTTGTGTAAATATCATATCTGTTTGCTGGTATGAGAAACTGAAGAAGTTGATAAGCTCTAGAATGTATGATGGATATTGTGAAATAGAAAATATTCAAAGGGAAATGGGGTGGAGGAGTAATGAGGGGGTAAAGGAAAATGTGATGGTAATAAAAAAATGAAGCAAAGCTCATGTATTTAAGGGTAGGGAGAGACAAACTAAACCGGTATCTATCTTAGATGATCCAGATTAATCAGTTGCAGTGGGACCTAAATCTTTGAAAAAAATTTTTATTATTCCCATAATTAATTGCCATTAATTGCCACTCTTCTATTGCCATTCATTTATTCAATATCTTCTAAAACTGCATTATATGCTAGATGTTAAATTAGGAGATGATTACTTTCTCATTTATAAAAGTTACCACTTGCTCATTAAACTGTCTTCTGATTTTACAGGCACAAATAAGTCCTTTTGTAAATACATTGGCTTCCTCTAGTTTGTGCTTTTCTATTTTTATTATTGCATCTTTGTGGTAGAGAATGGTTACATTCTTTGCTGGGAGTTGGTGTATGTACACAACACATAGTTCTTTTTATACCCCTTTAACTTTCCTCTATCTCTTGTCCACTTCCTACATGAGAGAGATCTATCGCTGTTTCCTATTACCCAATTTTTGTGTTTATAATTTGCGTATCTCATGTAAGAGAAATCACGCACCGTTAAAGCTTAGTACTTCTACTTTCTCTCTCCTAAGATGATTACCATATTCGTATATCCCGTAGCAGCTCCGTAATTTCTAGAATAAGGAGTTGAAATGAGGAGTACTGTGGAGCTTTTCTCCAGCTATATAGCAAAGCAAGTTTCATGGTTTCACTTATGTAGTAGATATTCCTTAGAATGGTTTAGTAAGTGGTTGATAAGAGCAGAGAGCTATGGTATACTGCTCACCTATCTCTCTGTGCTGTCATTGTTGCCCAAACTTAAGTTACTTTCTTTCCTGATTCTGAAATAATGAAATTATCGTCTTGCTTCTTCAGTTAAAAATATGTAAACAAAACAGTGCGGGGGTTTCCAAACTGTGATGTGTGAAGTAATTCCATTGTATGCCAATAGCTATATTTTATATACTTATAAAATATTATGGAGCCAAGTAAGTTTAGAAAAGTCACATAAAACAAGGTTAAGTTTCCTGGAGTCATTGTTATGCATGATTACATCATGGGAATTTAGAATGTTCAAGAGGAGAAAGTAATATAAAAAGTTTCATCCTAATATTTGATCATATAATTTTTAAAAAAGGAGCATCTCTTAGGACTTGTATTTCATAGAACGTTTTATGGACATATGAATCTTTTGTACTGATGTTTTACTCTTGTCTGTAACGAACTCTGGAAGAACATGGAAGTTCTCCTCTGAGGAGTTAATACATGGCTTCACTATGCCATCTATTAACATGTTCTTTGACTAGACTTGTCACCTAGACTTGTCTTGGAGGTGAATTTCTCAGCACAGCAAGACAAAACCTTATCTGATTTTCTGACCTTTGTTGAATTACACTTCCACTTGTTTTCCATAAAAATGAAAGTTTCTGCCTGAAACATATCTAATCTTTGGGTGACTAAAGATCTAGGTGAGGAAAGTATCACTTGCACGTAACAGGCTACGCTAAACCTTGTCCCAATGTGTCCTACACTTCAGATGGCAACTCAGGTAGCAGAATCAAAAATACTTCACATTTAAATCATGTAGAGCAGAATGTATATTCTCTATTTTTTTCCATAACTGCTTTTTCCTAAAGTTCCCTTTCACTCTTTAGTAGAGGAGAACAATTTGTAATCTTTGCTTAAACCTTCCTCAACTATAATAATTTGGAGAGTTATAGCAAATAATGTCCAGTCCTTCTAGAACAAAATATATTAGCATCATTAAGAGTTCACATTCTTCCAGGACTCTACTCTTGCTCATTACAAAAGTGGTATCTGGGTAGATACCGGAGTTGAGGAGGTGGCTTGTGTGTATGACATGATTCTGTGTGACTTAGGTGGGAGGGAGGGCATTATACCTTTCCCATCGCTTTTGACATTTAGTGGTGTCTGATATCTGCTTGCCTTCCCGGGATTCGCGCGCATGTCTGTTGTTTGCACCTTGCTCTGTCTTCCTTGATCGAAGCTTTGGAACTGGGACTCCTCCCCGGCCAGCTCGGTTGGTTGTGTTCGTGTTCAGCTCGCCTTGAGCACAAACCCCTAAAGATTCTGATGTGTCTTCTCTGAAGCCTTCTTTGCCTGATTCGTGTTAACTTTTCCTGCCCTAACAGGCCCCACAGCAGACTCCCTAGTGACACATTCCATGGCTGACGAAGAAGGCTTCGGGAAGTTGTGTCTCAGAGCCTCTCCTGATCCGAATTGAATAGCCCACTGTATTCTGATTCATGTATGCCTCAGGGTGACGGTCCCTAGAGTATCAACGGAAATGACAGCAAGAGATTGTCTTTATGTTCAGTGTTGCTTTTCCTAGTTGGGACACATGGCCGACCACTGTGTCCTTATCTGTTCTGCCTCACCCTACCACTTATTTTCCGTGTGTTGGATCCACCTTCTAACTCCACTGTTCTAGGAAACATGCTGCACCACAGAGGTTAAGGACAGACAGTAAGAAACATAGAAATTCTGATTTAAACTAACAGTTGGGCTCCTAAAAATATTGACTCACTGCAACGGAAGTTATGTGGCACATTCTCTGTTCATTCCCTCTGCAGCAAATCTTTATCTTCTTCTACACAAATGGCTATTGATGTAAAAGGCCTTGTATTCACAATGGTCACTGGGGGAAAAACATTCAATATTTTAAAAAGATATTACCTCAGTTTTATTTACCGTCTTTCCATGATATATTACCCACATATGTTATTTATTTAGTAGTTTTCTTTTTTAATTTACCCTTTAAATCTATTTTTAAAAAACAATGTATCGAGCTTAGGTAAAGAATGTGCCGTCCCTATGCACCAAGCCAACTTGCCCTTTATGCCTGTTAATGTGAGCTGAAAGCTGGGTCTCCTCCAAACGCACACACAGGCCATGGGAGGGTCACGGCCAGCCCAGAGAAGCTGTGTGCCATCACCCACCTACCTGCTCACCTGCTCTCACTACTTCCGCTCACCTGTTTCTGCCATCTTTCCTCCTTTTCTGCTCCCAGCCCAAGGCCTCAAGCTCTAAATTCTGTCAGCTTCCCTGGCTCAACGCAAAGACCAACTGCTCCTGGATTGTGTTGGTTGATTTTTTTGGGCAGAAGAAGATAATCTGCATGATACTAAAAACAATTTTACAAATGACTATTAGTACTTTTCTTCACACTCCACAAAACTCACATAATGATATCAATTGTCTCACGTTACCCTTCATGAATGATCTAGTGATTACAGCAGAGCGATGACCTCTCATGCTAAATTTGATTTTCAATATACAAAAATTCATATTATTTATGAGACCATCTTCACCACATTATTTTTATATACACATGTTCATTTTCACATCTCTGCCCAGCATGGGGCCGTAAGCATAGTTGAAGTCCTAAATTCCTGCACAACTCTTTTCTTATGTTAACCTTAATATCTCTGCATATATTTTTTTGCAGTTTTCTCTTCTGTTTGCTTTAGTAACTGTTTTCAAGTGTTTAGCAGGCTACTTTTCTATTCTTTCATCTTACTCTCAAAAATCTATTTATCTTTATTCTTTAGAGATACATTGTAATTCCAACTAACAATCTGGTAGTTTATAGTACTAAACTCACACAGTTTACTCAGTTGACAAATTCTTTGAGATCCTACTAGCCTCAGAAAGCATCCTTCTGGGTAGTGAAGATACAGTGGTAAAAATGTCTGTGGATTTCTTTATGCTGCAAAGCTTACACTGTAGAGGACAGGGCCAACATAAAAACAAATAAATGTTCCAGAGTAGCAAGTGCTGGTCATATAGATAAAAGAAGAGGGCAGTGTAGCTGGATAAGGCTATTTTATTTCATTTCTGATGAAGTGATTTGGAGCTAGACCTGAAAGATAAGGAGCCTCATTGTGAAGATTTGAGGGGAGCTTCCAGAGAATGCTCGGATAGGATAGATGTGCACTGTGAGCAGTTGTTATGTTTTAGACCTGAAATATCCACTATATGTCTCATGTGTTCAGGGTGGGGCTTTTAGAAGATGATTTGATTATGAAGTTACTACCTGGTCAGTGAATTGATTCACTGATGAATTCTTATCTGAATGTTCTGTTGGGAAGGGGGGCCCAGCTGGAAGAAGTGGCCAGGAAGGGCAGCCTTTCGAGCGTGCACCTCTTGTCCTGGCTCTTCCACTCTTCTATGCTCCCCAGCTACCATGAAGTGAGAAACTGTGAACCAAATGAATCTTTTGTCCTTTATGTTGTGTCGGCTCTTTTGTTCTATCCATGGGAAAACTGACCAGTACAATGAGTTTGAGAAACAAGGGAGAAGGGAGTGAGGCGGAAACAGAATGGACAAAGGGTGCACGGAAGATGAATTTCAAGAGGTCAGGAACAGCAAGATTAAAATGGGGCTGGCAGTGCTTGCAAAGACCATGATTTTGATTCAAGATTCATTAGAAACCACACAACAATATTTACTGATGGAGGAATCTCATCTAATTGAACTCTTACAAAGCACAACTTCCTCTGGAAGCACCTTGTCAAACAGCAGCATCTGTCTTTTGTTTAGGATCCAACCAGAACAAGAAGGAAGGGAAAAACCACTGCCCATGAGACCAAATCTTTTAAGTATCTTGTCTGAGCACAGTGTTCCTTTGGCTTTTGCTGACAATCATCACACACGCGGAAAATACATAGGAGACAGTACTGGATTGGGTGTTTGGTAAAATACTCTGCGCCCTTTATTACATGCCCACGGGGTAATAACATACTTTTCTGCAGAAGGGAGTGTGTTTGTTCTAATCCATAGAGGTGCAGCCTGAGGAATGCTAGACACATTCACAAGGTGAAGGCTGAGTGCTAAGTTTTAGGGATTTAGTGGAAAGGATCCTTTATACAGGAAGATAAAATTAAAATGGAGATTCTAATGTCACCTCCGGTTTGTTTGGCATCTGTGTCACCAACTACTATTATTCTCTGCTATTTCTCTTTGGTTCTGAAATTTGTCTTTCTGAAACAGCGACCCAAGCTTCACACAACCTATAATTTAGAAATGTTCTATGTTGTAAATTGTACTTCACTTTCAGTAAAAGCCTTTGAGTGTCAAGTAGCAAAATAAGAGTGTCATGAAAGAAGGTGAAGTTTTCCATTAAAGGAAGAGAAAATGTGTGCAGACCTGCTAATGTATAGTGCAGGAAATAAAAAAGAGGCCGATATGAACATGCCTATCAACTTATAGTGATAATGTGGTGCTTTTGCAATGACAGAGAGACATTTGTAAGCCTGTGTTGTCACAGTGGAATAGTTCCAGAGGAGGCTGTTTTCAGAAGGTCAGAGTCCCACAGCTGCTCAGTCAGTATGCTGAGAATCAGTCTTTAATCTTCTGGCTTCTTTGTAATTTTGACAGTGGGTCCTTTCTATGTACTATTTTGGAAATACTCTTGAGGCAAATACTGTTGTTTGTTGTAATGTGACATTTACCTTCTGCCCTTAATAACGATAGTGCTAATAATAATAATAATGATACTAAGCTACAAGTTATCAAATGTTAAGCACTTTGCATCATATTTTTCCTAATCTTCGGAAGAGTCCTATAAGGTAGAAGTTGGGGCTAGTTTTCAGATGAAGAAAATGATACTACCTCCAAGTTAGGACAGAAGGGACCCATTCTGAGCGAGGTCAGAAGTTGAGCCGTCAAGATAGCACTGTCCCCTCTTCTTCAGCATCATGGTCTAGCTAAGTGGGTAGAACTTGGAAGTCCCTATGGGACTTTTGCTAGAATTAAATAGCAAATTGAATTCTGATCACCACTTGAGGGAGGGACTTTATTGCATCTGGTCCTGTTGAGCTTGCTGCACTCTGTCCATCTAAACAATAGGCTCTTCCAAGTTTCAAGCTGTTCATATATAACATCTTCCTTGTGAGCAGAAGACAAATGACACCTAATGATTGCCAAATGTGATGATTTGCATAGGATCATCTGGTATATTAAGCTCTTCTCTGTTGCCTCCCATCTCTAGTAAAGTCAGCTTGAAGTTTGCATTCAGGTAAAATTATAGTTATTCGTTCAGTGAAAACACTTGATGCATATGCACTTGTTATAGGGAGATTTCCTAAGACGCAAATTTGAAAAGAGAGAAGTGTAGTTGTTGGCGCTCATGGGAAGGAAATTGAACTTGCATCCCACGGACTTTTCATTGGAAGAGGGGATGATGGGGAAGATACAACTTCCCCGAACGATGAGGAAGATACAAGTCTGTTTGTTTGTGTCTGTGCCATTTGAAGCTAAGAGAGCCATGAAGTCTGGGCTCCCTGAGCTGGTCTGTGCTTGCACCCTGTCTCAGATGTCCGGGAACATGACCAAATTGTGGATACCATCAATCAAGATAAGACCGCAGTACTTTCAATTTAGTCCTCACTACTGCATTTGCGCATCTCCCAGAAAAAAAACAATTTATCTCTATTCTGTGTGAGAAAAAAATGTGCATTTTACCACTGGGTGGTCTGTTGTGTACCATATATTTAAAATCCTCCAGCCTCGGCAAAGCCTCTTCTATTGCAATCAGTCTCTTCATTTTAATTGACAGATAAAACATTCCCTTTGGTCTCAAAAACCCAAAGCTGTTTATTACAATGTCTGTATCTTCTCTTTGAGCCCTACTATTTATGTGTATGTTACTTTTCCCAAAGGAACTACAGAGCTTTATATTCACATTCCAAATTCTGCATGTAGTATGAAAATGCTCGGTAGAATTACAGCAGGGAATAAATAGCATTCATTATGAGGGAGGCCTTAGGGTTCATTCATGTGGTAGACTAATAATTAGAGTTATTACATAGAACTAATTTGACACTTTGTCTCTAACATGTGTGAGGACTCTTTGGTCCTGAAAATGGCATTTACAGAAGTGGTTGTTCGAAGTTACGTTAGTGTTCTGGGATCACGCAGTGTCTGGCTCTAAAATGAAAACAGAAATCTGTAGCACAGAGGTCATTCCTCAGGGTTTCCCGAGAGGTAACAAATTCTGGCCTGAGAGGTAGCAAGCCCAGCTTTTGTCTTCTCCATCTAAAGTCCTCCCTGACTTTCTATTGAATTCCTTGGGTGCAAAGATGTGCTGGCGGTCAAGCATCTGACCAAAATCTGCTCAGTGAATTATGTGGCCAGAGGCTTGCGCATGTCTTAGCACACCTGGGTGGGGGCTGGTTGGGGTTATGGTGGTACGTGGTATGTGGCTTGGCCTGCTAGAGGTCAAGTCAGCTCTGCTACCTCTCCTGCTCATTTATCTGTCTATCATTGCCTCAGTTATGAAATGAGAATTAATCCATATGCTTGTGAAGCAGTTGTAAAAATTAAATACTAAAAGTGTGAAAACACTTCACGTGGTATTCAGCACTTAATGTATGTCGATATATTTTTCTCATCAGTTGCTATCATTAGACTGTTGAATATGATCCAAGGTCCTGTTTCAAAGCTTGGTCCCAGGTGGTGTTACAGGGAAATGATGCAACCTTTAAGAAATGGGTTTTGTGAGAGTCATGGAAGTTATTGCAATGTGTCTGCAAAGGCCAGGCATGGCTCCTGTCTCGTCCTGTGCCTGTGACTTCCTGGCGAATGATATGAACGGTGGACTCTGACATATGCTATATAACACTCAGTCTGGTTTCCTCACCATTGGTCCCGAGTTACGGAGTTGACTGATGGTGGACTGGAACCACCAGAACGGTGAGTGAAATAAAGCATTTCTTGTTAATTGCCTCCAGGATTTCACTGTAACAATGGACAGCTGAGTGAAACCCCATGCATTATGGGGAATGGTTGGGGTGATTGTAGAGATAGCCTCTGAGCCAGGACACGTTTATGTTTGCAAAGTGATTCTGTAAATAATTATGCTACTTCAACAGTTATAAACCTGTTCTCTCCTGGAAAGTCCAAGCCTCTGTTTCCCCTGTGAGTCCCTTCAAAGATCATTCTTTTCCTTTCTAGGTATACTCAAGAGAAAAACAGTGCAGTTAGTTAAAATAAGCTCTTGAATCTGAAGTTGCTCAACAAAGCCAAAAAGATTAGCAATCCTTTAAAGAGGGATAAATTGCAAACTGAGCCCGAAATCCACACTCTTACATGCAGTTTGATTTTTTGTGTGTGATAGTTCATTGTGGTATATATGGTATAAATTCTAGATACAACAAGCTCCCATTGATCAATACTCCCATTTATCATGACCAATGAATTAACACACAAAAATATCCACATATGGGGCTGGAGATTTAGCTCAGTGGTTCCTGCACCTGCCTTGCAAGCACAAGGTCCTCAGTTTGATTCCCTGGTAACCATATACAATGCTGGGTGTGGAGACTCATGCCCAGCAGCCATCAATACCACATACCACAGTGCCGGGTGTAGTGGCTCATGCCTGTCATCCCAGCACTCGGGAGGCAGAGACAGGAGGATTGCTGAGTTCCAGGTTTGCCTGGACTACATAGTGAGCTCAGGGCCAGCCTGAACTACAAAGCGAGACCCTGTCTCAAAAAAAGAAAAATGCACATGGCCCATCCCACTGCGTACATGTATGACATAAATTACATGACACTGCTTTGTTATTATAGCATTCTTTCTTATAACAGGGTTGACAGTTTTGAGCATTGTTTTAGTTACTTTTCTTGTTTCTGAGAGAAAATACCTATCACTCATAAGTTAAGGGAGGAAAGGTTTATTGAGTCCCATTTTGTGGATCAGTTCATAATTGGCTGGCTTCACTGCATGGTAGCATGACCAACAGCTGTCACAGAAAAGAAAATATGTCAAGGTAGGCAGAAGGCAGAAAGTGACAAAGCAGCCAAGTATAAGGAAGCAAGCAGCAAGAGGCCACAGCAGTCCTCTTTCTGTCCCTATACACAAGCTACATACCTCTAGTTTACGGAGAACTCATATCCATTGTGGACCTCCCCATTACTCACATTTAGAACTATGCCAAACCACTTAGTGGACTAACTTAATAATCACACACCCTTAATGCCAGATGACACACTATAGATCCAGTCATCTTTGGAAAAGGCCCACCTATGATTGCAAAATATTTGGAGGGACATCTAGACTTAAGCCATAAAAAATATAACAATATCCTTCATCCCCTGTACTGTTCCCACATCACCACCAGTACATCCCTCCTGGTGCTTTGCCCAGCATACTGCAGAGCATTCTCTCCATCCTCCCTTCTCTCCAATTCATTCCTAATATTTTGGTCTTTGTGATGTTTCTGAAAGAAAATACGGACCGTGCTGGGTCTCAGCCACAAAACCTGCAATTATTTTCCATTATCTGTGAGACACAGACTAAGTTTCTTAACCTATTTCACAAAGTTTTTTCAAATCCTGGCTTATGTCGGTACATCAGTGTGAGATGGATGGTGGTTCCAGAAATGGGGGAGAGAGAAGATTTTTTCTGGGTGCTTTCTGCCTTACTCATCTTTTCTCCCCTTCTTCTTTCTTTAAGGCTGCATTTCCTTTTCTAATAACAAGTATAGTGTCTCCAAGTTTTTTCCAGTAAATTTAAATAAAATTAGGCCTCCTATGTAGCTACAGTGAAATTTCATCTCAGAATTTGAGCACTGTTTAAAAAGTATCACTAGACAGTGCCGGGCATGGTTGCTCACGCCTGTCATCCCAGCACTCGGGAGGCAGAGACAGGAGTATTGCTGAGTTTGAGGCTTGCCTGGGCTACATAGTGAGCTCAGGGCCAGCCTCAGCTACAAAGCGAGACCCTGTCTCAAAAAAAAATATATATCACTAGAGCTGCAGTGTGAGAGGTGAACACTCTACTCTGTCGTTCACCTTTGAACAGTGATAACTGACATGACAGTGAAGAGCGGTGCTTGTCAAATGACCAGGAAAGGATAAAACTTTCCCTAATTGCGAATATATGAATATTACATTGAAACAGCTGGTCTAAGAAGTACAAAATGTAGTTGAGTTTTCCTAACACCATGAGATTTTCATGTAGTTTAGGGTCTTGTTGTGGTTTATGGTCTCCACATACCTTACAAGCTCACTGCATTCTTGACCCCATCTTTCCCACTTTCCCACTTTCCCTCTTACAATAGGCCTCTAGATTGAAAGTAAACCTTGTGAGATTTCTGGAACCCATGAATGGAACTTGACAGGCAAAGTACACGATTGACTGAAGGTTCTTAAAACACTTATCCTGGATTGTTCAGGTGGGTCCAGTGTAATCACAGCCCCCAAAACAAAGGACATAGGGCATCACTAGAAGCTGAAAGAGAGACAAATTCCAAATCCTCCCTAGAACCTTTGCAGGGAGCATGATTCTAAGAACACTTTCATTTTGGAATTCTGGCCTCCAGACTTAAAACTCTGTAGATTTTTGTTACTTTCTGCCTTCGAACTTGACTTACATTGTTACTGCAAGCCCAGAAACTGAGGTATATTCCTTCCAGAACAATGGCTTCCTTGCTGGTCTTCAAATGGGTCATGTAAGTTCCAGTTTAGCATTTGTGTGCTCACTGATTTCTTGTCCTGGGTGCTCCCTGGCCACAACTCCCTGCTGTCAGATGGCACCTGGCCTTTCCCCTCACATCCTTGGTTTTCTGCTCAAAAGTCAATTTTGCAGAAAGGCTTTTATTGTGACCAGGTTATTTAAATGAGTTTAAATGTGATTTCCTAACCTTTACTTGCTATTTTAATTTTTATTAGTGCGTACTTGCAGTAATCACCTTGCTAAGTCCAGGTAGGACAGGTTCATTTCAAGACCACTCTAGTTTGGTAGCTGGAGTGAGAAGAAGGATGCTCTCTTGCTACTGAAAACAGCAAGATATGTCTGTGAACACCAACCACAGGCAGAACTCCTGAGTGATCATGGGAGGAGAATCTAAGAGAGGTTTTGGTGTTGGCCTGAGAGTAAAGTACAGTATCCTTTGTGTTCTTATGGTCCATTTTATGCAGGAAATTTTCACTGGAGTTAGAAAAAAGGGCGTTGGAGGACATCCAAGAGAAGATTCCAGAACTGTAAGCTGTACTTGAGCCCAAGCATTCTGCCTGCCAGATCTAAGAATCTCTTGATGTTCACTCACAGTACTTAGAGTTGTTATAATACAGTGTCAAGTAGAGGGCTCAGAGATAGGCTCTTGATGACTTTCAAGCTTGCTTTGTGGGCATGCTTCTTGAAATGAAAAGCTGAATATACTCAAAAGTGAAAAAGATGCAATTTGCAAGGGAAAAGATTGCATTTGCAAGGGTCTTGTACACTGACGCTCCAAAATTCTGAAAAATAATGCATTAAATATTGGAAGACTGTTTAGAGCAATTATGATAACAATTATTTTATAATATACTACAAATGTATATGTGAGTAAATCGGGCCTATTGCAGAAAGAAAGGAAAAATCATTGTTCTAATTGTAGAACTATTATTTTTAAGTAAAATTGATTAACTGAAAAAATGGCATACAAGAAAAGAACACATATTGAAATTTCACACGGTGGTGGTTTTTCCACAGTAAATCACTCTGTAACTACTATTGCAAACATTTAGAAAATCACCTATAACTTGAAGAGTTTCTTTGTCATCCACTTCCTCTTTCAACCAAAGTCATGTTTGCATGATTCAACAATGTTGTCTACAACCGTTATTTATTAGATTTCACTGTCGTGTATTTTGCTGTTTTATTGGTATGTCAAAATGTATACAATCATTCTCTTATTTAGAAACATTTGCATGTTTGTACTTTATTGCTATCACAAAAAGCACAAATATAAGCATTCTTTACATGTATGTTTAGTAAATACATGCATATTACCCATAAATATGGAAGGAAAATTTCTGAGTCACAGGGTATGAGTAGGTTCAGTTTGGTATATACTGCCAAAAAGTTTTCAAAAAATAAGAAAGCATATAGAGCAAAAATATCTTCTTGCACATGGCCTTTGGAAAATCCTTTAGTGAAATATTTATCACCAATTTCTTGCACAGTAAACATACTTTGAACATTTTAAAATAAATTTATAGTGCAACAATCACCAACATCCAATTTTAGGACATTCCTATATCTCGAGGGTGCCACCATATGGACTTGCTGCTAATTCTAAGTACTGTTCCCTGCCTCACACTACTGCTGATGATATTATCTCCTATGACTTGCCTTTTCCAGATGCCAAGGATATAAAATATAGCATATATTTTTCTGGGTTTCTTTAAAGTATTATTTTTAAAATTCACAATTATTTTTGTATCCTTGGTTCCCTTTTAGTCTTAGTAATACTCCATTATGTGGAACATCACAACGTGTTCATTCACCATGAGAAACATTTAGTTTCTTTCCAGTTTTGGGTTGGGATAAATTCACTATATTCCTCTATAACTGTACACATAAGCTTTTAGTGAACATAGATTTTCATTTTATTTGGGTGAAAACTTGGACAGGTATTCTTAGCCCATATGTAAGTGTGTGTCTAACTTTTTAAGAAGCTGATAAAGCTTTTTTGTTCAAAGGGCTTTTACTATTTTACATTCTCACAGACAGCATTGGAGCCATCCAGTTGCTCCTCACCATTCTTAGCATCGATGATCTCACATTTTACACTTATTTTTAATTGTTCTGGCAGAGCTGTAGTGATATCTTCTAGTTCAATTCACTTTTCTCTCATGAATAATCATTTTGAGCATCTTTTCCTGTGCCTAATTGCTTTTCTGAAATTTTTGCTCAACTATTTTGCACATGAAAAACTTTGTCATATATATTCTCATTACTGAGTATTGGGAATTCTTAATATATTTTTGTTAGAAAGATTAGAAGATATGTGAATTAAAAATTCATGCTCCAGCCGGGCATGGTGGCTCAAGCCTGTAATCCCAGCACTCGGGAGGCAGAGACAGGAGGATTGCTGAGTTCGAGGTTTGCCTGGGCTACATAGTGAGCTCAGAGCTAGCCTGAACTACAAAGCGAGACCCTGTCTCAAAAAAAAAAAATCTAAAAAAAAAAAAACTCATGCTCCATAAGCTCAGTTTTTGGGTTGTCTTTTAATTCTCATTAGTGTTCTATTCAGCAGAATAGGAGTCTTTATTCCAATGAATTCAAATGCACCAACTATTTTTTAAAGTTTAAAAAAATATTGTTACATGCTTGTAGTATGCAAAGTTTACATTCATACTGGGGAGTTGGTACACATACATAATAACTTAATTACTTTTTAAAACTCCCTCCACTTCCCTGTTTCTCCCACCAGCATCTCTCACTCCAGTTTAGTAAACTTGTTCTGCAAACATTCCTGAAGATGATCAAACAATTCTAATCAATTTTCACTTGATGAGTGAATGATGCCTTGTCATATGAGTAGTATACGATGGCACACATGACAGCAACACAACTGAGTCAGTAGTTTCTCTCTCTCTCTCATACACACACACACACACACACACACACACACACACACACACAGCAGGATGGAGGATTATTACTTCCTAATAGCAAGAAGTTGGAGATCTTGTCTGCAGAGGTGGAGAAAAGAGCAGAGGAATCCCGTACCTCCGATGAGGTTGGAGAGATGCATAAAATGTGAAAAATAGCCCAGAATTTTGTAGAAATTCATCACCTGAATAAGGCTGTCACAGTGTGAATGGTGAATCTGTTTAATGACAATGTAATGTCACATTCCTTTAAATTTCAAAAGAAGAATGAAGCAAGCATCACTGGACAGGTTCCTTGTTACAGTTGCAAGAAATGAAAATTATCCCATTCTGCCAATAGGCAGCAGTTAGCAATAGTGAGATTCATCCCACCCAAAACCCTCTTCCCTTTTGTCTCCCTCACACCAGCCGTGGTGCAGATTACTTTCTTCATGTTTTGTATTTTCTTTATTATTTTGTATTACATTACAGTATTGCAACCAGTTTTCTACGAATATTTTGGAGTTGCAGAATGAATTGTCTGAGTTCCAATTATCTCTTATGAGGAAATTCACATTGATATATAATGATTTGGATCACAAGCATACTTTTGGAATAAGTTATGACCACAAACCAAGGCTTTACTGTATGTGTACTTGTACATTTTTGTAGTACTTCCTCATAGGATCTTGGTGCATTTACACAACGCTTCACAATCTCTCCCCTCCCTCTTTCTATCAATTTCCTTAAATTTCAAAGATCTGTCTCACTGTTTTCCTATGATTTAGCTATTGTATTTTTTCTTTGCCATGTAAGAAATCTTTACTCAACCCATAGGCAAAAAAGTCCTACTATTCTTTCTTCAAAAATATTTGTAGATCCAGTTTTTATATTTATGAGCAATTTTGAGTTAGCTTTTTAACAGGGAACAGAGTAGGAATACCGAAATTCATTTCTTTACCTTTGTATAACCAGTTGTTCTTTGAGCACTGGCTAACAAGACTATACTTTCTCCCATGTACTACTTTTGAAATTTTGTCAAAAAATAGTTGAATATGTTTTTGGACTTTGTTCTGTTACATTAATTCATATATCTTTGTATATACTTATATATCTAAATCATTTTCTTAATATTGTATTGGCTTAATATATGCAGTTTTATGAGATTTTAAAATTGAGTTATTTGACTTCTTCAAACTTGTTATACATTTCATAACTGTCTATTTAAATTCCTTTGTTTTTCCAGATAAACTATACAATTCATCCGCCATTTTCCACAAAACATCCTACTGAGATCTTCATTGGAACTGTATTTGATTTATGTGTAATTTTGTGGGTATTTTAAATCTAAATAATATCGAGTCATTCCATCCATGAACATATTTCTCTCCATTATTTTAGTTTGGGATTTGAGGGTTTTCTTTGGTACATATATTACATTCTGTATATAGATCCTGCAAAATTTCACAGGATTCATACCCACATATTTATAAATGTAGTTTTACATTTCATTTTCTAATTTTTTGGAAGTATATAAATAAAATATTTTATATAATGCATTTATATGTCATACTCTTACTAAACCCACTGATCACTCCCAGTGGAATTTTGAAGAATTCTTTAACATTTTATACATGAACATGTAGACTCCCTCCTTTTATCTTTCCAAAATGGGTGAACTTCAATCTTTCTGTACTTAAATACACTAGCTCAGTGGGATGCTGAATATAAGTAGTGCATGGTGATACCAGTCATCTTTCTTCTTCTTTTCAATCTTAGAACAAAATCATTTACTCTCGCAGTGAGTTATATATATCCTCTTTTTAGATTTCATTTTATTTAGGTTTTTTTTGTTAAATAAGTTTCTTTACTTCTTACTTTTCTGAGAAAATGTCAACAGTTTTTCATATTAAAAATTTACCTGCAAACTGCATGCAGAAGGAACATAGCTCACTGCAATAATTGACCTATATTAGAAGGCCACAGCTAACACTATACACTACGCTCACTGTGGAGAAGCTGAAGTTTGTCCCTCTTAAGTCAGAGATAAGACAACAATGCCCAATCTTAACCATTTGTATTCAAGATGGCCTTTTGACAACCCTGCTAGAGCATTTAAGCAGGACAAAGAAAAAAAGTGTACAAGATAGACCTAAAAAAGTACAATTGTCTTTGTGATTTACAAGATTTTACATATGAAAATTGCTAAAGATAAAAAGATAAATCAACTAATTTTGTAAAGTAACAAGATATAAAATCCACATAAACATTAGTTTTATTCTTATGTACCAGTAACAAAATGTACAAAAAAACTTAAGACAATAATCTCATTTATAGAGGCACCAAAACTAACAGAGTACAGCACAACAAATTTAATCAAGGGAGTGAAAATCTGTACACTGAAAAATATAAAATATTGAAAAAAGAAATGGAAAAAGACACAAGTAAATGAGAAGATAAGTCATGTTTTTTGATCGGAAGAAAAGATATTTTTAAAAGCTCATATCATAATAAGGAAAGCACAAATTTAATGTTTTATACTCTTTTAAAAAGGAATAGAAAAATACAGAAGCTTCTAACAGAAATAGAAAAAAAAAACAATGCTAAAGTTTCTATTGAATCACAAAGGACAATAAACAGCTAAAGTGATCTGACCAAGAGGGGAAATTGTGGAAAGCTAAACATTTTATGATTTCAAAGTTTAATTCAAAATGGTAGAATTCAAAACAATAAGAAGATGGTATTAAAATATCTGCTAATTTAACAAGAGGCTGATGCCTGTATTCAAAAATATAGAATAAACTCCTACAATTAAAGGATAGAAAATAATCCAATTAAAAATGAGCAGGGTAGCCAGGCGTGGTGGCTCATGCCTGTCATCCCAGCACTCGGGAGGCAGAGGCAGGAGGATTGCTGAGTTCGGGGCTTGCCTGGACTACATAGTGAGCTCAGGGCCAGCCTGAACTACAAAGTGAGACCCTGTCTCCAAAAAAAGTATGAGCAGGGTATATGTACATGCTTTTCAAATAATGTAGATGACGCACAGCTACATGAAAAAGTACTCAACTTCATTAATTGTCAGGAAGATGAAAATTACTATGTGACTTATGATTTCTCATCTCTGTGGAGGACCACTGTCAAAGTCACACATTTGTTCCTGAGGATGTGAAGGGAAGTACATTATTGATAGGAATGTTAATAAGCACCACCGTTATGGAAAACAGAATAGAGTTTCCTTAAAAATAAAGCACATGACCCAGTAATCTCCTTTTTGTATATATACAATATCCAAAGGAAAAGAATTCAGTATGACAAGGAGACATTTGTGTTCCTGTGTTCATTGCAGCATTATTCAAAAAGCCAAGATCTAGGGATCAAGCCTTTTATCAAAAGCTGAACAGATAATATTGATGTATACCATTTATGTCAACATGGATAAACTTGAAATAATTCAGAGCCTGACAAATATCATAATCTCACCTGTGTGTGCAACCTAGAAAGGAAGAACTATTACAAACAGTGGAAGGTGATAAGCCAGGGGCAGGGTGTGAGTGGAAATAAGGAAATTGTTGGTCAAATGGTACAAAGTGGCATGTCTAAGATGAATAAGTTCTGGAGACTAACACACAACAAGATGACAATGGGTGATAATGATCGCTTACTTTAAATGCATTGAAAGAGCAGATCAC
The DNA here is from genome assembly GCA_004025085.1 of Thryonomys swinderianus. Taxonomy (NCBI): domain Eukaryota; kingdom Metazoa; phylum Chordata; class Mammalia; order Rodentia; family Thryonomyidae; genus Thryonomys; species Thryonomys swinderianus. Next base: position 29,097 of record PVIC010015038.1, read on the forward strand.
AGGTGCTCCGACATTCTTGCCATACACTCTTTGAGGGAATGCCATGATCGACTGGCCAATTGCTTTGAGTCTGTAGCTCACAGCAGTAATTCACAGTGGGCCAAGCTCCTCTTCTCATGGGCAGGGAGCAAAGTGGGGAAACACAGAGCACATCCACAATGACTCCCCACTGGGCTCTACCTCCTAAGGGTTCCAGCACTTCCCAGCTGCATGCAGGAACCAAGCGCTTAACCCTTCAGCCTCTGCAGAGTATTCACCTTTTGAATTGTAACAGTATGAGCATGAAAACATCGTGCTAGGCCAGAGATATAGCTCCGTGGCTGTGGCGCCTGCCTAGCAAGCAAGGGTAAGGTCCTTGGTTCCATCCCCGGTAACCACGTATAACAATACTCATGCCCACCAGCAATCAGCATTTACCAAATGCCTGGCATGCAGGCTCATGCCTGTAAATCCCAGAACTTCAGAGGCAGAGGCAGGAGGACTGCTGAGTTTGAGCTACATCGTGAGCTCAGGGCCAGCCTGAACTACTGAGTGAGACCCTGTCTCAAGCAAAACAAAAATACAAAACAAAATAAAACAAAACAAAACAAAACCATCATGCTGTGCACTTAGAAGTTAGACAATTTTTATTTGTCAGTTGTATTTCAATAAAGCTGAGAGTAAAATGGATAAATGAATGTATACAAATGGTTGAATGAATTTTGCGAAATGCTGTTTTCTTTTTCTGAATTTGATTTTTAAAAAATTGACTTTATCTGTGTATTTTATGTACACATTATGATCACAATCAACATTGAGAATTTGTTCCAGTACATGACACTACTTAATTCTCATTTTTCCCATTCCCCCACCAACCTTGTAACTCCCTGCCCCCATATACATAAATTTTGTTTCCTTTTATTTACTGTTCAGTTTTTTCTTTCCTTTCTGTACTTACCCTTACTCCCTTTTCCCTTCAAATACTTTCTATTTCACAGTATCTATCATAAATTTTGCAGCTCATTTGTCTTTAGTTTCTCATATCAGAGCAAAGATATGGTATTTATACACCTGTGACCTATACATTTCACTTATGAGTATGTCTTCAAGGTGCATCCATTTGTGTATAAATGGCACAAATTTATTGTACTTTGTGGCTGAATAATATTCTATTTCATATTTTAAGAAACCACATGTTTGATTTTCTTGAGATGGGGTCTCACTACATAAGTCACGTGAGAGTTGAATTCGCTTTGTAGCTATGCTGGCCTTGAACTTACATTAACCCTCTTGCCTCAGCCTTCTGAGTACTGGGATTACATATACATGCTACCATGGCTTCAAATGCTCTTTTCTTTACCTACAAAGATAATTAGAAGGACTATCTTCTTTAATATTTGAATGATTTAACATTGAGTGTTAAAAAAACAATAACAAAAACTGTGAATCAAATAATTCTATTTATGTAGAAAGTCGAGAAAGTTTGAAGTCAAGAAAAGAGGCAAAGATACAGGAGGAAATGACTAAAGGATGCGACTTTGTCAGAACCTAGTGATGTTCTGTGGACTCTCTTAGCTCCCCATAGCTAAGAATCAAGGACAGAGTGAAATCAGAAAGTACTACGGCTGCCGGTAATACCAGGAAACAGGGCTAAAGAACACAACAGTTAGTTTTGGGGGAACCAATCTTGATACCTGTCATGCAAAGGTAACTTCCATGTTAGCTGACTACAAGGATTGGGTGTGTAGGTGGCATTTCTTTTTTAAATTAATTAATGAATTAATCTTAGTGGTAGATTTTAGATCTACATGATACTGACATTCATCATAGGGAATCTATACCTGTACATTATACATTTTGATCCTTTTCCATTCCTCTCCCCTCCGTTCTTAACATTCTTATTCATAGATGAATTTGGCTTAGACTCTATTGTGTATGAAAGTAACAGTGAATATTAATATCTTCAATTATATATTTGGAGAATAGTTTATTCATATGAAATCTAGACCCAAATGTGAATTTCAGCACAATAATTAAGAACCCAAAGAACCTCATGCTTCAGGCATTTAGTATCTGATATAATTTTGCATACTTGTAAGGTGCACTGAAATGACCCTGAATACAGAGTGTGCCAGTATTTTTAAAATACTTTGAAGGAGGAAACATATATTCAAAAGATACTTGTGTTTTTGGAAGTTTTTAACCTGTTCTTTTTTTTTTCAAATTTTATTTGTATATGTTTGCCCCATATGACATTTACATACTTCTTAGGGATTAGGTACATGTGTGTGACACATCTTGCTTCCTTTTACTCCTTCTTCCCCCTCCTTTTCCCCAACCCTCCTACCCCTTTCATGTCTAGATCCCCTTGGCTTTATTTATTTATTTTGAGACAGGGTCTTTCTTTGTAGCTCAGGCTGGCCCTGAGCTCACTATGGAGCCCAGGCAAGCCTGGAACTCAGCAATCCTCCTGCCTCTGCCTCCCGAGTGCTGGGATGACAGGTGTGAGCCACCACTCCCAGCACTGTGGTATGTGGTACTGATGCTTGGTGGGCATGAGTCACCACACCCAGCATTGTATGTGGTTACCGGGATTGAACTCAGGGCTTTGCACTTGCAAGGCAGGCGCTGGAACCACTGAGCTAAATCTCTGGCCCTAGATCCTTTTTTGGACTTTTTTGCAGCACTGGGGACAAGCTCAGGACGTTGTGCTTGCCAGGTGGTGCAGCACAGCTGACCTGCAACCCTTGCCCTCTAGAACTGTTCTCCCCATTTCCATTATGAGGTTATTAGTATCTCTGTTCATGTTTATGACACACGATGTTTACATTTACTGTGGGTGTTCGGTGCATGTACCTGATACTTTTTAAAATCTCTTTAACTCCTCTTTCCCTTTCCTCCCATTGTCATCTTTGGTCTCCTAGACCCCTCTTGTTTCCACAATCTCTATCTCCCTGTTTCCCTCTATCCATCCTTTATTTTCCTCTTTAATTACACTTCGCATTACTTTTTTCTGTCTTACTATGGTAACTGGGTTGACTTTGTAACATTTAAGATGACTTATCAAATGGGTTATTTGTTAAAAGTATTGTAAATATACTGTGATCTTTTAAATCCAGCTCCTGTGGGAAGGGGCTCAGCACGGAGTAGTTGGACCAGGCATTTATGCCTGGGGTTTTTTGGGAAAAACTCCCGAGTTGGGAGTTTGCACTTTATGGTGCTGCCCTGAACAGACCACAGAATCTGCTCTAACAAGGAGCTGCCCTGGGTTACAGCCAGAAAACACGCTCTGGCCCCAGGAAAATTGCCCTATTCCTGTGCTGGGCCCGCGGACCATTGTCTCTCAAGTTAGCAACATGCTATTTTCCTTCCAGTTTCTATGTAGGTTAGGACAGAGTTCAATATAGTTAGCAGAATTAAAAAACTATATGATGGATGTACTTATTCTTCTGGTCTCAGTCTATTAAAAGTTAAGCATTAATAGAAAATAGTACAATGAAGTTAGAGTTACGGAAAAGATTTAAGAGAATTATAGTTTGACATTTTGAGAAATTGATTCCAGACTTATGATCATCATGTTTATAGTTACCATTTGTTTCTGTTCTTGTTCCTAAGAAATGTACTAATTTCTTGACTGTTTTTGTTTCTACCAACCCAATGATAGATGTGTAAAATAATAGTAACCATTATTGAGTCATGTTACCCTTCTAAATCAGTATAGATATAGCCTGATCAATAAACGCGGTGCCTCTCGGCACTGACTGAAAGGTCCTCCCGATCCCATCTTTGTCTGTCTTGTGTTTTCTTCATCCTCACCCCCAACTCAGGTGCTGCCCAATTGCCAGCAGGCTCCGGCAAGCTCCAAAGACACGGAAGAAACATGATTTTTCCTTAGATTTCTGCCAAAAGTTACTTGTTAAAGTTACCAGAATGATACATCACTCTATGAGGAGGAAAGGAAGGAAAGTAGAAAGCAAGAGTGTGTACGCTTTCCTATGTGTGCATGTGTGTGTGCATGCGTGCTTTGGGGTATGTGTGTGTGTGTGTGTGTGTGTGTGTTAGTTTGTTAAGGCTATTACACAGTAGCATACACTGGGTAGTTTATACATACGAAGTTTATTTCTCACAGTTCTGGAGACTGGAAAGTCTATGATGAGGGCGGTGGCAAATTCAGTGTCCGGTGAATGTACATCTCTTGCTTCATAGATGGTCATTATTCTCATGGTGGAAGGAACATGGGACATCCCTGGATATCTTTTATATGGATACTAATTTTGTTCCTAAGTCTCCCCTCATGACAGTCACATACAAAAGGTCTCACCTCTAGATGCCACTGCATTAGTATTTGAATAGTAACATTTGTCTTTTATGGAGGTTACAAACATTCAGTCTACATTAGTAAGTGTGGCTTTGTGTATACATGAATGCAATTTTATTTTTCACATTACTTTTGAATTGGATGACAAGAAATAGCCAGAAATCTTCTTGGTTACATGGAGAACTTTTAAGCGAACAAGCACCTACTGGATTGTTAACCTTGGTTGGTGGTGCCCTTCGCTTCTTCTGAAATACAGGTTGTTTTTCATTTGTTTAGAGAGCATATGCTTTGTACTCAGTCTCATTCATGTCCACCACGAAGTTCTGTCAATTAATAGTTTTTGTGAACCTTGTGCAGCTTCTGCAACTATCTGAGCGTGATTTGCTCCAGTAGAAAAGTGAGATATCAATACCTTTCACACAGGGCTGATGAGAGGATTGGACAGCAGTAGGCCTGATTCGGTCAACATAGGGTGTCAGCTGAGTTGTTAAAATTTCCTCAGAGTTACCTGCTAGGCTGAGGAAGACCAGGAAAGATACCATCACCAACAGGAGCACATACAGAAGGGGCCAGTCTGCAGGGTCACTCCCCAGATACAGCATGCGCCGCGGTGGGGAGAAGAAGCACAAAGATGCTCCTCAGAACACCAGCCCAGCCAAAGAGGAGCAGAGATCCGAGTGAGGCAAAGTCACTGTGCAGAGAGTATGTTGAGGATCAAAAGCCAGGAGGAAGGGAGCATCTCTCCTCCAGCCCAGGGCGCATGGTGTTATCACAGGGTCACAGGGCCAGCGGAAAGGTAGTGACTTCAAAGCTTTGCATGGGCTTCCCCAGCAGTGCTCGCAACACATCACTCTTATGTTACAGAATTCCCAAGGATGTGGATCCATCCAGTCTACAGGAGCTTCGTCCTCTCCAGGAGCAACTGCGGAAAGCAGAGGCTCACCGGGTGTGAGAAGAATACTTTTTTTCATGTACCGATCAGCTGCTTCAAAAAGGCTTTTTGTGCCCATCTAATGTAAATACTGTCCCTTTTGTCTCTGTATCAATACTTTAATCATCTGCATATTGGTTGTGGTTGCTAGATATTTCCCTGTTTACCAAACTACCTATTTGTGGGTGTTTCCTCTGGTTAGCATGCACAGATTCCATGAAATGGAATTTTGGGGGATTTTGTATACAACTCTGTCCCAGGCCCTGATGTGTAGTATGTTCTGAACATGTGTATCTGTTGGATGAGTTAGTGAATTTTCTGTGTTTCTCTGTGCTCTTCTCGTATGTCTTATGTCTACTAGTTTCCTTTCTCTGTCATTCCCCCATCGTATTTCCTTTCTGCTTTCTTTTCTAATCTTGAAAAACTCGCTCAAGTCTTACATACTGTATAAGTTTCCCTGTAATCCTCAGTCAGAAATAAGTGTTGAATTTAATGTGTTTTGTTGGTGCGGGGAGGACTCCTTTTTGTTTCAAGGGAGCAATTAGGGCAAACAAGAGAATCATTTCTGCCAATGATTGCCTTCTGTTTTGAGGCAGAGATGTCCATGGCAGAATCTCTTATATGTTGTTACTCTCCAAGGTCCTAGAGAGACACGCAGGCCCAGCTCCGCAGCACCCCCTGGAGCACACCGGCACAGTGCTTGTTCACAGTAGGCAGTAGAGTGCTTTCATTGGCAAACCCCTCTTGGTAGGTGTGTGATTTTGCATGAAATAGTCACAGCTTTAATTTCTTCCTTTGAAAAATGGGGAAAGGCAGCTATATTTTCTCATAAGATTGAAGAGAAGAATAAGTATGATTATATATATGTACATATATATACATATATATGTACATATATATGTATATATATGAAATGTTTAACATGGTGTCTTTTACTGTATGAGTTATTCCATAAAATGTAGCTATCATTATCATAGTCACCATTACAAGTAATATTATTAGAGAGTCCCAAGTGGTTATCAAGTTCTTTTTTATGATAATAAAATGAAACTCTGTAAGGTATCAGTTTTGTTCCAATGCAAACACTAAATGTAATCATTAATCTGTATACTCATGATTAATTACCTAAGAAAGCATTATCATTGAGGCAAAATCCTTGTGTTTCTTATCCATAAGCAAATATTATAAACAACAAAAATCAAGTGTATTAAAAATGGGGTTGTCCACTGAAATGAACAGACACTTCTCAGAGGCAGAAATCAAAGCAGCCAAGAAACATATGAAGAAATGCTCAACATCTCTGGTCATTCGAGAGTTGCAAATGAAAACAACATTGAGATTCCACCTCACTCCACAAAGAATGGCTGCGATCACAAAGTCAACCAACGATAAATGCTGGCGTGGCTGTGGGGAGAAAGGAACCC